>JAVQJG010240970.1:0-58736 GCA_036024015.1 Craterocephalus amniculus | reverse complement strand
ACATAAATATTTTCTGATGGAGTTCGAGTTGCGCCACAACTGTCTGGGTGAGTAAATGATCATATAGCATGCTACAACATAGGTACAGGTTGAAAAATACCGAAGTTCTCCTTTAAGGTCCAACCTATAGATGGAGGAAATAAAAAAAATGCTCATGCAGCAGAACAGTTTGCACATCATCTGGGATTAAAATCAACCAAATATTAGTGACAGGTGCTATACTGTTATTTCGATATATCAAAGCTTTTATTTCTATCACAGATCAACTCTGGACAGGTTTGAAAAAATATAAAGGAATTAGGTCATTTGCAATAATACATAAAATATTCTGAGACTGAAAGTCGGTTTTACTGAATCAACTTCAAAGAATATGACAAACAAAAAATATAACAGAACACATGTATAAATAGTTTTCTTTATTCTTCCTCCAACATGATCCTCATAGCAGAATTATAATACATAATCTTCATTTTATAATTACTTGCTCAAGACTTTAAATAATACACTCCTAAATAAACATCTGCTTCACATTGCACATATTCCTTGTTTTGTTAAAGTGTTTTTTCTACAAAAAAACAAAAACAGAAAACAACAAAAAATTTAAAAATCTTTAAGATTGCAATTCATTTGCTTGAGTTAAAAAAAGAAGAAAAACAACAAAAACATTGGTGCCAAATCTTTCCACATCAGTCCAGCAAATCAAATGGGATGGTTTTAAACTATATGGGTAAAATATTTGATAAGGGGCAGGCAGGGCCACAGACTGGGAAAATGGCAGCACAGAGATAATCTATCTAAAACAACTAAACTGGTCTTCAAGGTAAACTTGTAATAGCAAACATCCCAAAGTATCTCTTTATCAAACTTTTTTCAGTGAGGATGATCCTGCTCTGCATTACTATCGCAGAAAGACTTGAGATACTTCACCAGTAATGGGAAAAACAATAGTGCTGAGACTAATCATATGTTTTACTGGCATGTATTAAGTGTTTCTTGGCCAACTGACCTCAGCATGGTCAATACATATGGTATTGAAATTATACCATCATCATAAGGAGTTAATCTAGACAAATACTTACAAATGCTGCATTATGACCAAGAATTCGGTGATATTGATGCAAAAATAACCGATCAAATTCGTGATCAAATTCTTGAGTTAGATGTGCAGATGTTTAAGGATGCATCTTAACAACATGCTGTTACAGTTCATGATTACCAAAAGCATTTTTCTTTACTGAACCTTCTTGATATTACTCGCAAGGATCATTTAATGGCCACTTAAATCAGATTTACTCAAACCAAACTTTCTTTTTGTCTTCTTCTTCTACAAGAAATCATGTTTATATGACTGTCAACATATGCATACAGGTTTGTGTCTGTGAAAACATGTTTATGCCAAGAGGAAGGGCTGTACGTTCAGGGAGAACATTACATGCTACATTCACTTGCACTTCTAAGATTTACTGAGGAAAGAGTCGATTACCTATGGATGATTGTTAGAATTTGACTGCTTACACTAGGTGACACCAGAGAGGACAGCCAGATTCTGGGGTTGAACTGTGGCCCCATACCCTGCCAACACCTTTCGCCCCACAGGTGACCAGCTGGAAGTCTGATCAATGGAAAACAATGGGAAGCACGTGCACTTTTCATACAAATAGCTTTTACATCAAGCCTGTTCAGAAAAACATAAGGATCCAAACAAGGTGATGAAAAACAATTTCCCTCAAACCCCACATTTCTTATATGATCTGTACCAACCCAAAAATATTAACTCAATTGTTTGTCTTAAAAAAAGAATTTAAAATATTAAGGCAACAGGTTTTTCCTATATACTTCTACATAGATATATAATTACATATAGTCATACATATATAATTATATATATGTAAGAGGCTAAGTTGACAAAACCGTACACAACTTCAAGCTCTGTTTCCTCGAAATTTTTTTTTAAAAGAATCCTCAGACTGTATGAAGGTTCCCACATGAAAACACTGCGTCTGTGTTCCATCCAAACACCAACACCCAGAAACATCAGCTATTGGACTAACAGCAAGAAAAAACAAAACTTGTGTGACAAATTAAGACCTTATGTTTCAAAGTTAAAAGCAGGATTTCTGATAAGCATTTTGGAGGCATGACAAATTCTTCCTCGAAATGATCTTTGGCTTGTATTGAAAAACATTGACGAGGCCTTTTCAGATGATGAAGATTTCCGCTTAAGCTGCAGTACAAGCTGTCTGTACTTGATATCAAACTCTTCTCAGAATCAAATCCCACTGGGGGGTTTTAGTAACCAATTGCAAATCATTTTAAAATAAAAATACACACCATCCCTGATCAACTATTCATACACGTCTCATGGATCCTGCACGAAAAGTAAACAATTGCTCAAACTTTCTCCCATTGCACTCTTTTGGCAATACACTGACAAGCAATCACTACGAGGAATCCAACTGATCTTGCAAAGATATTTATATTTAACATAAGACAAATATATTCCTCTTTACTGAACAAAATTCCTTTCACAAGTGTCAGACTCGTTTTCTTGCAACTCTCAACTAAAAGGCGTGAATCTATCGCGATGTCCAATTACATGGATACAGATTCAGAGAGTGCGAGGCGGCCAGATGGCAAAGAATTGAAATAAAAACCGGCCAGAAAAGGACAAATTAAAATTTCAAACTTAAGCTCTGCAGCAGAACTGTACATGTCTCGCTGATCTCCGTCTTCCTCACTCTTCATCTGCGCTCATTTTCCTGCAATTCATCACAAGAGAATCTGACCGCTTGTTAATATCCCCCAGTGAGGAAAAGAGGTCGCCTCCGTTGTTCTGGCATGAAAGGGCTCTCCATTGTTCCTGCTTCAGGTAAGCACAGGGCAGCACGAGCTGTCCCTCACTTTAGACAGTGTTCCTTTATGTCACCGGAATTCATAGATGGGCATACTGCGCTCCCGAATATGGTTCAGGCTTAGAGACTGGTACCTATAGAATTAAGCAACGGAGAACGTAACATGAATATGCACCCAAAATCATTTTTTCTGTAGAATGTGGCTTAAATATTTGTAATTACCATTCTGAGCTCCTGTGATAATAGTATCCCTCAATAGTGGCTGTAGACTTCTGAAAACATATGTAGTAGAAGCCTGCGAAGGACGCACCACTTATGTCTTTAATGGTGTGGTCGGGAACTAGAAACTGTTCCTGGAAGCATAACAGGACCTTAAGTTAGAGCTTAATGATCAAACTAAGGGGAAAGTAAAACTTCCACAGTTCAAAAATACACCAACCTTCCACCTCATGAAGATATAATCACTGTTTTCCAACGCATTGTAATCATAATCATCTGAATTAAAGCTTTTGGCGTACTTGTAAAAAGCCTGGAACTTTCCCTGGTTAAAGAAAAGAAAATATATGAACAACAATAATGACACTGGAATGACAAATATAACTTCTTTTAAGTAGGTATTAAAAGTACAATGCAGTGAATCTGATGGTATTTACAGCTTTCCATAAAGCAATAAAATTGAAAAAAGTGTATCTTAATTAATTAAAAAAACATCTAAAAGAATCTACATTTTTTTCTTCCATTTAAGTAAACTTTTAAATGTATAAAATGAAAAGAAAAACAGATCTTCCATCTGCAATAAAACAAAGTAATTAAAACAGTAGGACATACCCAGTGCTTTCTGTCCACATCCTCATCTGCATCCCACTTTCTAGTTAAAAAAGGCCTCTTGCGGCTGATGATTTCCCCAGCAAAGAATGTTGTAAGAGTTGGATACTCCTACCAGACAGAGAATATGAAAAAAAGTGTCTAGAGTCTGTACTGCATAAATCCACAACTATGCAAAATAAAAAGTACTTAAACTCCTAGACTTCCTATGATACGGATTGTACTGAGATGATGCAACTCTTATATAAGAAAAATGATCATTATTTGTGGAAATTACGATATGAAAAACTCCAGCATAGGTCCTTCAAAGTATAGTTTGCATTTAGATTAACTTCCCTTCTTCGAGCTCCCTGCTACAAACACTTATTTACATGCATTTGAAAAAAAAAAAGACAGTATGAGAAACACTAATATTTTTTTATTACCTTTTTGGTGTAAATGTCTCACTACTTCTAGAGAAATATCCAACCTTACTGCTTGGCATTCACTCCAATCTGTCATAGTTAAAATTTACTTCAAGACCTGCTGACCTTATTCCTTCCACATGTTACATAATGTAATGAGTATACAGCTGACACACTTATGCGTGGATGCCGTACGTGATAGCGTCAAACCGGCTTACAACAGAAAATACTTTCTAGATTCAGCTTGCATCAAACAAGTGGAAACCAGTTGGTGCTAAAGGTTTTCTTTTCCAAACATAAAGGCCAGCCTAGTTGCAAAGCTTACCTCAGTCAGGCCTTTGATCTTCAGGTATCCACACAAATATGAGTCCTCCACTGTCACATGCTGTCCAAGACAAACAGATTACGGTACACTTAAAATTGAAATACAAACACATTTCCCTTTTTTACTTTGACTAACAAAAACGTAACCATGAGAGATTTGGACAAAGTCTGCTGACATTCTTGACAAATCAACACTTCAAGCTCGAATAGTTTTTTTCTCGTTTAGGTTGCTTGATGCTCAAAATCCATTAATATTACGCTAATTTTGTGACACGAACTTAAGAGTTTCTGATATTTAGTCTCAATGCAAAAACTGTCATAACATTTTAGCAATGTCTTTAGGGCGAAAAGCTGATGTGGCTAGTAATGTATTTGGTCATTAGCTAATGTGTAGCAACAAGAGCTAGGCTACACATAAGCCGATTTTGCATAAAATTATAATATTAATAACAGTGAACAACAGAGTGGGTGTTGTGCCTAGCTATAACAATTTACCTGCAAAACAACCTCGACGTCGTAGGAATTTCCTTTGCTCCTCTGGTAACCTCGAAACTGTGATCCGCTGTACAACAGGGAAGTGGCTACCCCCGGCTGGTAGGTGTTTATCGGTGCAGGGGGGACAAGGCAGGCCGAGGACGGGCAGGCCGAGCCGGTCGTACAGCAACACTCTGCTCGGACAGGCATGATGAGCGCAAGAGATTCGTCGTCAGCAACCGTCATTAACTTTGAGACTGGGCAGAGCACTGGAATTAAAATATAAGGTACTGACAGAGGAGGGAGGGCCACCCTATTAAAAAAAAGAAAAATGAAAGCCCTAGGTCCAAAAGTTTGCTTGAATTTATAACCTGCCCATGTACTAGCGTCTAACGAGCAATTCACGGCGACGCTTATTTGAGATTCCAGCTTCCTTGAATTTCATTGGCTTAAAACTAGGTCCTTTACTCTGATTGGATAATGTACCGGAGTGCATTCTGGAAGTTGTATTGTATTTCCTTTACTTTTTTGTTGAACTAGAACGAGCTGTCATAAACAAACAAACAAATAATTAAACAGACAAACAAACAAACAATAAATAAATGCATGCATGCTTGGGTTAACAGACTAAAAATGATAATTAAATGAAACATTAAGTTATAGGCTTTTTGAGATTTCATACAAATGTGTGAAACGTGCATATAAATATGCTATGATTATGTATGTATATATTTATGTATGCCTGTATGTATATATGTATCATATGTATTTTTATTCAATGCATGGAAAAAGAAATTGTTAAAAAAACTGTAATGATGTTTTTATTTTACCTCATGTGACACAAATACAGAGACAATTAAAATATCAATTATTTTTCTTGCATACAAATTCATTTAACCGATTATGCTACAGGAACTCCTCTAGCTGCTTCCTCAAATAGTCTGCATATCTGTTAATATCTGAGACATGCATGTGGTTCCACTGAAGATGTTCGTCACGAATCTGTGGTGATCCATAAAGACAAACAAACAAGCAAACAAAAAACAGACTGAGTGAGTGGGTACAAGTTTTTCGTATGATCTTGAATATAAACATCGATTTTTTTGCCAGTGATTTGGTTTCTCTACCCCTTTAATGAGAGCCACTTTCCAGGTACTGATACGCGTAACCAACTGATTCTCTCTGTCACTGATGATCCGCAGGTGGTTATCGTGACCGGTTGTTAACGCATCCATCACTGTGTTTTTGTCTGTAAACAGCTACAAATAAAAAAACAAAAAGATAAAACCTCATTTAACACCCTGCAGGCTTTATACACAATAATATTTCAGATAGAAAAATACAAAATGAACAAATGTTTTTGAGAAAATCTCATACATTTAATGTGTTAAAACAGTTCTCATATTGTTCTGTTTCACTTTTATTGCCTTTTTAAAAGACACTATACAAGGAAAACCTGCCTTGTCATATAAAGCAACAAAAATTCACACTGTATAGACAATTGGAATGTGAAAGGCAGAGCACTGACCGTTATAACATCCTCTGGCATCTCCTCTTCTAGGTTTTCCTTAGCTACTTTTTCCAGAGTTGCAACAACAATTTCTCGCAACTTCTCAAAATAGTCATTCTCCAGATCTCGACACTGAGCAAATGTATAATTGTGTCAAAGAAGTCATCCACAGAGCAAAATACTACTTATGAAGCAAAACAAACAACCTGCTGGCTTGTATATTTATATATCATTTCATTTCATTTTACTAAATTAGCAGTATATCAGAATATACTCATATATCAGCTATTGAAATGAGTAACAAATATGTTACTGGAGATGATCCATAGCTGTTATGCTGACACAATAAGAAAAAAAGGATATATCCCCTGTGCAGTCTCAGTGAAGTTGCCCACCAAATCAGAGATTAAAGCGTCAAGTTTTTTGATTTCATCCTGAAATTAAAAGAAAGCATCACTGAAGGTAAAGGCGTAAACTCCTGCATAACAAAGTAAAATAAATTGTTCAATCTACATTCACAGAATCTACCATTCATAAAAGCTGCTAAATTTTTGGAGTTTGTTCCATTTTTGGATAAGGTACTTGTACCTCGAGCCTATTGTCCAGCTGAGATTCCAGCGATAAAAGACTGTTACACAACTGGGTGATTTCATCGTTGTAGTGGTCCACTTTGAGCTTAAGTGTGTCTGGGTCTGCTAACTGCTGGAACTCTGCTATTCTCTAAAAACACAGGAGATTAGTTATCAAACCACTGAATTGCTGTAGTTAGACCATTTTTGTTTACAAAATAAAGCAAACAGGCCATTTTGGAAAAAGACAGATTTTGGTCCACTTTCTTCATCATGCTGTGAATCAAGTGTTGCCAGCACCTGTGATGCTTCAGTCCTGTAGTGTGTCTCCACTGCATTCCGATTACTGTAGAAATCGTTCAGCTCTGACTCCCTGTGTGTGTGCTCAGCCATGCCTATGTTGAACAACTGTGTAGTCAGCTCCACCGTTTGGTCCTCGAATGTAAATGCAAGTCAAAGAATTTAAGTAAAGATATTTGTACAGAAAAGTAAAGGAATTGTTTACATAGCACCATTCAAGATGACACAAGAAACATGATAACACATGAAACTACGCACATGGGAACTCAGTGATCTAATTTAAAAAGAAGCCAAAATGCATCTTTTTAAGTTGTTATCATTGTAAACTTCCAGGTAGAATAAAAAATTAAGCTGAAGTCAATAAAAAAAAATCGTTCATATGCAGACAAACTCCAAGTTTTTAGTTGTTATGCATTATTGTTAAAATGGCATTGGGGGATCTTTTTGTTTATTTCTTATATGTAAACTGACACTGATCCTTGTGTGGTTCCACCTCAGCATGAATATCCTGAATTATCTGCTTCTCCAGAGGTTTCGTGTTACAGGAATACATCAACATGGACAAGAAAACTAGGATAACAAGGATATTTCTGAAGCAGAGGAGCCACCCCTGGAGTGCAACGTAGTATCTCTGCTTCTGGATCGTCTTTAAACATGATGTTAAACAGACATGACCCACTGAGGAACTCCACATAGGCATCCTGCAAGAGAGAAAAACATTTAGAGTGACATACTGTAGTTTGTACACATGAGCATTAGAATATGCAAAATTTGGCACACCTTGTGCAGTCTTAGCTCAGCTTCTTGGCGTCGCTTAGCCTTGTCTGCTTCTTGTATCTGCTGTTCTTCAAGTTTTATTTTCTCAAGAGCATATCGGTATTTGATGAATGCTTTCTCTCTCTGTATATATATTTTAAAAAATCATGGCTTAGTTACTTCATTCAGTATCAAAATGGTTTGACAAATACAAATGCTTTTAAATAAAATGATCACGAAAAATGCTGCTTTAAAAGAAAAATAACATAAAGGTTACAAGACTACCTTAGTTTGCAGCCTGGATCTGTGTGGACTATACTTACCATCTTTTTGTCAATTAATATTTTGTCCAACCACTGCAAGTTTGGAAAATAGGCAGCAATGAACCATGTGTAATCTTCCTCCTTGGAGACAGGATTTCCAGTCATGCAGATTTGGAGCAGTTTCTTAAACCTTTGGAGGTAACGCACCTTTGAATTATAACAGATTTGCATTATCTTATGTTTGCATTCTGCAATATTGTATTCTTAACCCTCCTGTTGTCCTCATTTTCTGTTTACACCCCGTGTTCTGCGGGTCAAAATGTCCCGTCTTCACTAAACCCCCAATATAAGCAGCTTAATTGAATTTTAAACACCAAATTTCGTCTTGCTTGAAGAAACAACTTGTCATTCACAACAAAATGTGGGAATACCTGAATTTTCCCTCTTCATTTGTATATAGCTTAAGAAAGAAAATAAAATGAAAAATGACGTTTTGTTCTGCATGCCTGCCGTGTTGGTCATATGCTGCTGAGGACCATGTTATTTTGCCATTGTTTTGAAAGGAAAGTCTCTCTTTCAGCTTCAGGGTTTTCTTTTTCTTCTGAAGATGATTCATCATGCTCTGGGTTGTATTCCTCCCCATCTTCTTCTTCTGATACATCCTCCACCTCCTCTTCTGAATCAGAGTTATCTTGCTGGACATCTGAAAAAAATCTGCTCTAGAGCCTCTTCAGCATTATAACGCACACTCATGGCTTCAGCACAGAGAGAATTGGGGGTCATGTCATCTGCAGCACCTTTATAAACTCTGGAAATCCACAGAAAAGAGCTCTGCAGTCTGCGAGAATGCCACCTATCCTGTGTTGTTTACGTCTGCTACTGTTTTGTTCACCTTTACTTCTAATTGATCTGAGACTGATCAAAGGCACAGCAGTCCGCGAGAAAACCCCCTGATTTTTCTTGTTTACTTCTGCTACTGATTGATCTGAGACAAAACTGAAACATTGTAACATTCGGTGGTGTGTAAATAACTGTAATGACCTTCACATCAACTCTAATAGCCTCACGGGTCATTTTGACCCGAAGACCATCTTTGTACCTTTTTTACATGGAAATGTGAATACAAGCAACATTTCATTTTTTCAAATGTTGGAGCCAATCTAGGCAAAGTCATAAAATTTCAAGTTAAAAAAATATCGTTTAGGGGATTTTTGGGGGGGGTCTAACACAGTGGCGGGTCATTTTGACCCGACGACAACAGGAGGGTTAAGGTGTTGGATGAACTGAGGCGAGTCTGACCAGACTATCACTGTGGCTTTTAAAAAGCAAACCAAAGCTGATTTAACTTGACTCACTTCAAACAGCACTCAGTCTTTTTTTTATCTGTGACCTGGTCTCTTTGCTCTCTCTCTCATCTCTTGCACACTCTAGAGCACAGACAGTCCTTACAGCAAAATTATTATCGGTTCAATGCAAACTACAGGAAGAAAAATGACAAAATCTGTCCAAAACCTTTTGATAACAAATAATACAACAAGTACATTTTCATTACTTTTTTACTTGAGCATAAAACATCCTTTTAATTAATTTCATATTGTTATTCAGCTACATGACCATCTTTTCTTTGTATGTTTTTTGTATTGTATACTTTTTACTATATGTGTTGTGGAAAACTGAATGCTTACTGAAGATTCTTCTGATGCTATTTTCTGTGATTAATGATTTCAGATCGTTGCAAGTACAGATTAGCCTGAACAACGGACAATCCTTCATCTCTGCTCCCATAACCATACACGCCACAACATGCGTGAGTATCGCCCCACACTCTAAGCAACCAAACAAGTCTCAGTTAGTTGGTATAAGGAATTTTTTTCCATCATAAAGTCTCATGATAGATAATCACATCGGTCTAACTGGACAATAGAGCGTATGTAATTTGTAAATGCACTGAGGACATTAGCTCAGGAAATGTGAACACATCTCCAGGTGGATGAGGTGCTGTGTGTGTGGCTGATGAGTGTGTTTGGTGCAGTCAGATGGAGCCTGGGTGCTGTGGCTGCTCCTGGCTCTGTTGCTGTTGCTCGCCCTGATATTACTCTGGTGGTTCTGGCCTCTCTGCTGCACAGTGGTGAGTTTGGAGTCCATGAATGTGCCTGTTTTTATGTCGTTCTCCTGATTTCTGCCATGTCCAACCCTAAACCCGAGGTACACCACACTTCTGTGTGTGGAGAAGCGTTTTATGAGTAATCATTATCTGACCGT
Source organism: Craterocephalus amniculus (assembly GCA_036024015.1). Classification (NCBI taxonomy): domain Eukaryota; kingdom Metazoa; phylum Chordata; class Actinopteri; order Atheriniformes; family Atherinidae; genus Craterocephalus; species Craterocephalus amniculus. The sequence continues at coordinate 48,197 of JAVQJG010240970.1, read as the reverse complement.
TTTCGTATTGCCAACTCAGCTGTGTATTGTTTCCCATCTAGGTCATCAGGGACCCACCCCCCTCTCGGCCCCCTCCTCCTCCTCCTATCATTGTGAGTCAAACCCAGATGGTTTACAGAAATCTTTCTTGGGGGACTTTTGTGTTTGGAGGCTGAACTTTACCTCCTGTTGCTGTCTTGGCAGTGGTAGCTGAGAGAAATCCAATTTTAGGTGAACACAGAGGGAGCGTTGGTGGGGTTTGGGAGGGATACTGAGTTTTAAAGGTCATATGAATATAAAAGCCCAAATCTACAAGTGTACACTTGTGTTGAAAAATACTTTTCTTTCCTAATTTGTGTTCAGTAAATATCAATAACGATTTATTATATTTCTAAAGGAGCCAGAGGAGGATCCTTTGCCTAAACACAAGTGGCCTACAGTGAATGCATCATACTACGGAGGCAGGGGTGCTGGAGGAATCAAACGCATGGAGGTGAAGGAGAGATGCTTTTAGCGTTTATCAGACTACGCTGTAAAACATGCTCATGGTTTACATCCAATCTTACAGGTTGTTTGACTGGATGCACGTTGTTCTGTGTTCACTGCAGGTGCGATGGGGGGAGAAAGGATCCACGGAGGAAGGATCCCGGTTAGAGAAGGCCAAAAATGCAGTGGTCACGATGCCGGAGGAAGTGGAGGAACCAATCCTCTCTAAACCCCCACCGAGACCTCCTCCTGTCTACAACCCCCCCTCCCAGTCCAAATGGTACTCTCCCATCAAGGTGAGAGGAAGACTTCATTAATTCCTGCGGTTTGCATGAAAGGCAGTTTGCATTGGCCTTTAATAAACTTTTTTGTTTTTTTTTACTAAGGGCCGCGTTGATGCGCTGTTAGCATTGCTGAGGAGGCAGTACGACAGAGTGGCCATCATGAGACCGACGGCTCGGGACAAGGTAGGAAACCTCTCCTGTATGTCACCATGACAGCAAATACCATGTTTGATGATGAAAAAAGTCGCCCACCAGTACTTCTATCACTGTACTTCTATTTGTCTGCTTGTTATGCCGCAACTTGTCACCAGTCAGTGATTAGAAAAATGATTAATCCTCATACAATTATTCCTCTCCTCCTCCTGTTTTCTGCTGAACTTTCTGTGTGATCTCACTTGTTAAGAATATCAGTAAACACCTGTATTTTGTCATTAAACAGCTGGAACACGCAGGCTATAAACTTTTCTACATTTAAGGATTTTCTTGTTCTGCTTGGTCAGCTTTTAAAGCTGATAAAGATCAATCTTATTTAATGAGTTTGAATGAGTCAAATTACACCGAGAAGCTTCTGCATCAAATCTCCTGACTGGATTGTGTCAGGCATACCTCTGCCCACCATAGCATTTAACAGTGAACCTGTGGGTGTCCGGTGGTATATTTTAAGTTTTTTGGTTTGTGGTGTAGAGCTCGTCCAGAATGTTCTTCTGGGGCATAAGTTCTCTTTTCCCCCACAACCCTTATAGAGATGCCAAACTTCACTGTGGTCATCACTCCACAGAGGTCATAAAAACTAGACCTACATAATATGAATCCTTAAAATATTTGTTGGATTATCTCTGGTTTTTCTCACAGAAGAGTGTTTTTTATTGTGTTTTATTAAACAGCAGGAAAAAAATTACTCTTGAAATGGTACATCTAAAATTGCAGACCCTCTCACTGCTGCATTTTGAAATAGTATACCTCACTTACACTTCTCTACCAGATGTGCAACATGAAGTAATGAGTTCTAATTAAGCATGGACGGTTTTCACAGATGAAAATCTTTTGCACACCAACTGTAGATTGATTTGTGCCAGAATTTTTGCACCTCAGACAGGAACTACATGTTGTTTTGCAGATGTTGACACATAGACTACTGATCTGAAGCAGAAATGTTGAAGTTCTACATCAGGGATCCTCAGCTCTGGTTCTTCTGAGCCAGTGTCCTGCAGGTTTTAAAAGTTTGCCTGCAGGAATCTGGTGTGTTGCAGCAGGAAAACTTCTAAACCCTGGAGGACAACCCTCAAGCACCAGGATCTTTTTTCTATATTGTCATGTACTGTGACGGTGTAATTCCTGGCTGTTTATTCTATTTAGCCATCCATAGCTTTGGAAATGCGGCTTAGTAACTAATCATTTAAAGCATATAGCATATATTTTATATATGTATTTATTTATTAGTGTTAAACTGAAGTTATTCAGACTATAGAGTGTTGTAAGAGGAGATTATGTGGATCTGTTATTTTCTTCCGGTTGCTACAGAACAGTTCTCATGTTGAGAAAGTCTTTAGGTCATTTCTCTTCATTTAATGTTGTGGCTGATCAGATCATGTTAACAGTTTGGCTAGTAATGGAGCTTCACTTGCATGAAAAAACACTTTTTCATACTCAGTTCTTGGTGATATTCTTTTGGACCACTTTCTGATTTCTCTTTCTTTCCTTTGGTATCCACAGGGCCGCTGCATCAACTTCACCAGAGTTCAAACTCGTTGACGTCCAAATATCAGGATCAGCTTTTAATCCCTTCCAGTTTGTGGCCAAAGATAAAGATCATGTACCCCCCCAGACATGAACATTCAAAATTAACATGTCTTGTAAATAAAGCTCAGATAATATGTTGTTACATCAGAAATGTAGCAAGTGTCATTGTTGTGTTTGTTTGTGCATCAAAACAAGAATTATTTTCTGTTACTTTGTTTATTTGAAAGAAAAAAAGAGAGGAAAAAAATAGGAATTTCTTTTCACAAACATCTCAAGAACAAGTGCCCTGACTGGAAGCTTGAAAGATGCACACAAAGTTTGACAAAAAAAACAAAAAATATGCATAAAAGGAGTGCCTTTAAAACACAACATGTAGCTTCACTTTCACTCATAGCTAGATATTTAATGATCACGCCCACATGAATGTAGACAGAGTAAAGGAGGAAAGAGGGTTTTTTTATACAAGCTGCACTTACACACACACACACATACACTGGTTTGTGCTTCATTTTGACCAAAAATACTTTTTGTAATACATAAACTGGTGTAAAAGCTTACAGTCATCGAGCCAGCCAACCAGCAACAAGCTCATGTCGACCTTACGGTACTTAAAAAATTAAAAAATACAGCTTAACGACACAGAATAGAAAACTCATAAAAATTAGTCACCACATCCTGTAGTACACGACACAAAAAGACACTGAAGTGCATTTTGATTTAGCTTGCAAGATGCGGCTGTCACTTACACATCACAATCTGCATCGCACGTCACCAAACGTTCAAAAGCAAATATGGTGGCTTTTACCAACACCTCGGCGTTTTATGTGGCCATTGCACCGACTGGCATGAGTGTAGAGGAGCGGGAATGCTTACATGGCCATTGTGCTAAAATCCATCACTCAAGGTGCTGTAACACTGTAACACAGATCAATGGGGATCAGTTTTTCCTCTCAGGATCATGTCAGCAGATGAGCGGTGCTAATGTAGCAACCAACAACGATCCGGTCCATAGTGGTCTCGTAGAAGGTGGATGTCCAGAGGAGATATGATTATAAATCCGCACATTTGGGATTGTTGTCCGACATTAACTCCCTTTACAAGAGCTAGTGTAGGAATAAAAAGCAAGGCTGATGCTTTATGTAAACATCAAGATCATGATAAGAATCATTAGGTTCATTCATGATTTCAGTCTGAGAGGATCTGCCAGCGCAGAGGGCGGTGATGTTTCCAGCACTTTTCCTTTGGCACTGGGTGTACTTATGCTTATAGTTTCAGATTGTACATCGTCTTTGCTCCTTGTGATGCTGTGAGGAGCTCCAAGAGGCAAACTTTGGCCGTGGAAATAAAAATCTCACTGGTTTACAGTCTGTAAAGCAGAGGGGATCGTCTCTCCTATGATCGATTCTCTCGGTGGAGAAGAGAAGATCTGGAAAACAAAACATAAACAGTCAGTGCTTTTGCTCTGCTTTAGTTGTTTCATTATTGAAGGAGTTAGAGATGTGTCTGCACCCACCTCAGAGACCTGCGACTGTCTTTCTCCATGTTGTTCTCAGGTCCTTCGCTCTCGTACGAGGCCAGGTGCAGCTCTGCAACACGATAAACAGAGTTAGCTTTCTCCTCCTGGCACCAAACAGCGTTGTGTGATTTATAGAAAAATTGGTAGAACTGAAACTCACCATCTTCAGTAAAAACTGGCGTGGTGACAAGATACTGAAGGATGCGGCGGTCTCTGTCGAACGGACAAATGACCTGACGCCAAACCAGGAACTCGCTCACCTGCTTAGCGAGCTCCCAGAGTTTCTGTTAAGAAGAGAAAAAAAATCACAAAATGCATCTCACCAACTAAGACTCATAAAATACAAAAAAACATCAAAACCATTAGATCAAAACTCACAAAAAAGAAATTGAAGTAAAATGCATTGTTCGTTTTAACCACAAGGGGGAGTCATCACATAACATGAGAGTCAGTTTTCAGTCTGATACTTAAACTGACCTCAAAGTTGATGTGTCCATTGGGCAGTCTGCTGGCACAGCCTTCATTCAGGAAGTAGATGTCTTTAATGAGGAGACTGAAGAAAGGGATAACGATCTGAACCAGAGAGACAACACATGATTAACGTGCACGTTTTTCACATGGGGGCAGTCAGACTTGTCTGCTGGATGCATCTTGTTTGCTTTCACCTTCTCCTGGCTGCTATGTGCCGTTTCAGACCTCTGGGTGGCGCCGCGGAGCGCCGTGCGGTAGTTACTGAAGTTACTGGAAGGATCCATCTGGTGCTGAATCACACAAAAGGCGACGTCGTCATTTATAGCCACTGTGCTTCTAAGCAAAAATACAAACATCTCTGAGTCTCTGAGTGTTTCTTACCTCCAGGATCTCAAACTTGTCAGTGTTGACTTTATTCCAGGTTTTCTTCAGCCTGGCGACAGGACTCATGTTCATCCCAGCTGTGAGACAAGAGGAGGCATGAGTGTACAGAGTGTTCACAGGGACAGATCCAAGACAAAGAACAGGCTGGTCTGCTCCAGGCCTCCCCTAACTCATTTTGAACTTCTTTAAACTGATTAGCCTTAGCCTAAACTCCAGCTGGCACTGTATTTAATGGCTGGAGTCAATCTAGCTGCTCCACTACAGAGGAGCGGTGGGAAATGTAGCTTTAGTTTAGTGTCCAATTTCATACCAAGCAATGACAAAGAGTATTGTGATATTAACACCGAATCTTGAGTGTCATGTGAAGCACGCTTCCTATTTCATGAGTGCTGACACGTCTACCAGGTATTTGATGCGTTTTTCATCAAATACTCACTGATGATGGCCATGAGGGAGTTGAAGTTGCCGATGTTGAAACATTCCTGAGCCACGTCAATGAAGAACTCGATCATCCGCGCTCTGTGCTTCTTCTTTGTTGGCTTTACAAGAGAACAAAAGGAAATAAATTCAAGCTTTTTTTTTTTTGAATAGATTTTTTTTTAAATAAGCTTGTTATGGTTTATGTTGCACGAACAGTTTGAAAAGTTTTGATGGATATTTGGCTTTGTTCAGCTTTTCTCAAGTTTATTTGGCCATTTAGGTTTGATGTGTGCAGTTTTGGACCAGATCAGAAAGAAGACTTGTGTGTGCATGTGTGTGAAACGTCAGTATATCATTCTAATATAACGTACCATGCAGATCTCAGTGGCGACCAGGTAGCTCAGCCTGTTAAACCAGTTGATGTAGGCCTCCAGGTTACTGGTTTTACGCTTCCGGAAGAAGCCCTAAAGCAAAAACAGAGGGAGAAAAACAATGACAAAGATGTTTTGTGCTCTTCAATCACTTTACAAAAACTATTCAAACAATTTATAAATGCCTTGATACTCTAGTGCTGGTCTTTTAATGATAAAGTTCAAGCTGTTTGTCAGAGGTGAGTCCATAAATCAAAGACAGTCATGAGGCAGATTGTCTTCAGGACTATGACAAACACACAAATGCTTTAAAATTTCAAACACGAGATACTTTAAGTGAGATGGAAATGAGAGAAAGAGGAAGCTGCTTTAACGGAACTACTGATAGCTGAGATGTTTGTGGTGAGTCCGGTTTGTGTTTGTGGAATGCAACAATTAACAGATGTTTACTATGAAGCCAACAGGTGGAGGTGAAATTGTCTGTAAAAACAGATCTTTATGTCAAATACGAAAACTGCTCATCCAAGCAGCTGCTTCCCATCAATATATCTGGCAAGTCTGAATAAGATAAGAGACACAGGAAGGAACGTTTTCTGTCTCTATAGGTGAAATAAAGTGCAGTATTATCTATGTAATCATCCGCTGGTTATCTAATATATAATGGAATAAAAAAAAGAAGAAATCTAAGGAAATGGAAGGCTGCTTCTCTGTAATTTCCTTTGCAAATGGATCTTGACAGCTTTCACACCCACACAACCTCTGGCCTGCACACTGGAGCCTCAGATGTGTCTGTTGTTACATCTCCTCATTTCCATCTGCTTTCAGGACTTTTATTTTCCTATAAGACATGTGGTTTCTTTGTGGTGAACCTGTTTGCGGAGCCCTCTTATATAAATAAACATTATAAAAGCTCCGTATAAATAAACTCAACTTGGCCGCAGTGATGCAATCCCAGAGTTTCGCGGCTCTATTAAAAGCTTACACAACACTGGCAGCCCACTCCACTCCAAACTTCTGCTCTACACTTCAGGACCCCTTTTCACTGACTCAATTGCTCTTTTACACAAAGTGGGTCTTATGTAACTGCAGCGGCTCTGGCGAGAGCCCGGCCAATTACACAGTCGAAGCTTGTTCTCAGCAGCGCCGACTGCAAACGACCTTTCGGCTGACTTGCAGGAGCACTCGGGATGGATACACTCAGACTCAGACACACACAACAAGGCTCTCCTCTGCCGTCTCTGAGACGTTTCACAAAGCTGAACAAGTTTTCTTCTATCTGCCAGGAGACTCTTTCATGTGGTTTCTAAAGCAAATTTACTTGAACTGAAGCCGACCACAAATGACACTCGTAGCAAAACCAGAGCCGACTCCGATTCAAAATAATATCAAATGACTTCAAAATAACAACAGTATGCGGTTTTTTCTTTGTCAGCACTTTGATGCTGATAATTACAAACAGGTCGCGTTGCTTTGTTCTTATATAGACGAGCCGTGAGCTGCTGAACGAGCTTTTTATGAAGTCAAAGCGAGGCTGAAGTTGTGATTATGTATAATGTTTGAAAGTCTAACAGGATTAGTTTCATAATCATGCCTCACTTAGGCATTTTGAACTCTAGCTGGGCAATATATATTGAGATTTTCAGATATATTGAGATTTTTTTCACACGAGATACAGAAAAAGAGAATATAGTTTATATTGAGTTAGCTTGTTTTGGCATAAAAATCTCTAAAAAACTTTCTTTTTTATAGTAATTGAAAGTTGTTTTTTTTATCATTTTAATGTACATCTACTTTAATTTCTATCAAATATTTAACTGCACATGTGCTTCTGATCCTTAATAAATTGCATTCAGAACTCAAGGCTGTAAATTTGAAGTCTCGTTGTTTACTTAAACAATTTATATTGAGATATATATCGTATATCGTGATTACTGATAAAATTATTGTGATATATAATTTGGCTCATATTGCCCAGCCCTATTGTGAACTACAAAAGTAAAACTAACAAATGCCACTCGTTCACTCCAACTTGAGTCTACCTTGTGATTCTCCAGAGGATCCTTCATGGCAAATGTCTGAATGAACTCCTCGGGACCTATGAAGCTCAATCTGTCCTGGAGGCACAAGACAGGAATGGAAAATAGTAAGTCAAGTTTGTCATAAAACGTCAAAAAGAAACATGAGTCTAGCGTCTAACTTCTTACCAGCTCGATGTGTGTTAGCTGCTGGGCGAGGATGAAAGGGTCGTCGCAAATGTTGAGTATGTCGCTTCGCTGGGCTGAAGCCTGCTTGTTCTTCAGCGAGGCGGGACGCTCCTGCGCCACGGCATTAAGGGCAGCCACGGCCTCCTCGTACTGGCCCAGCGCGGACAGGCGCTTAATAAGACGCTGGGTCATCTGCTGCATGGCTCGCCAAGAGTACTGCAAGCACAAGACACACACACACACACAGCATGAACTCTGAGAACTAGAATGGGTTCTGGAGGTGTGAACACCTTCAGAAAAGGAGATTTTTTTCTCAGAATTGCAGGTGGTATACCAGATTGCAAGGGGATGCTTTTTTTCTCTCTCTCTTATTCAAAAAATGTAAAAAATAAGAACATTTTAAATTCAAAATTAGTGGTTTTAATTTCTTCTCCCCATGACTGTGCATCTGGTCTGATGGTGCAACCTTTCTTCGTTCCACTATTCAAGATTCAAAGAGCTTTATTTGTCACCTGCAGTTATATATAATACAATTGTACAGTGAAATGTTTTTTCAGAGCCTGCATCCTTTCAGAATAAAGACGAAAAAGGTAAATATTTATAATATTTATGAAATAGAATAAAATAGAAAAGGTTAATTTTAAAGGGTGTAAATAAGATAAAAAGAATAGCAGCATACTTATGCATAAATACATATTTACATGTGCTAATAGGAGTGAGAAGTGGCTTTTTTTTTTACTTCAGCGCTCAGTTTTCTTTCTTCTTATTTTCCAAAGCTTTCACACTAACCTCGTCTCCTCGGGCCACGTGGTGCGTCATGTCTTTGAGGCAGCGCATCATTCTCTCATCCCTGAAGTCATACGGAAATGTCTCCGTCCACTCGGTTAGCAGCTGGACCAGTTTGGGCGCCACTTCCCGGAAACGGATCTGAAAAATGTTGCATAAAGGATGCTAACATGAACATCGATACATTAAAGAGGTTTTGGATAAAAAATAACAAAAGGAAGCAGGAGCTTTTCTCTCTGCGTCTGCCTGTTATTTCATTATCATTTGCTCAGATAATCGGTCTCATTCAGTGTGCTTTTTTATCTCCTTTTTTGTACGTATTCATTTCTGTCCGGGGCTGGAGGATTTATTAGTGTGAGTGATGTGTGGGAACAAGCGAGGGAGAGAAAGAGAGAAATAATCCACCCACCTTATCAAGCAGAGCGTCTCCTGAGCGCTGCTGCTCCACGCACAGGTGACAAACCCTGGTCATGAGCTCATACGGGTGCAGGAAGAGGCGCGAACTCAGCAGGAACGTGAAAACATACGACCTCTAAAGATGGACGAGCAGAAAACAATATGATGATGTTTCCCTTCCTCAGAACTGACAAACCCGTTCTTAAACAATGTTCACCGCCCCGTTACTTACATCAGGGTAGTAGTCCACAGTGGGAACCAGATGCTGGATCAGCGCCTCAAGAGATGCTGACACCAAGCTGTTGTCATGGTAGCACATCTCCCCATAGCTGGCGGTGATGCCGTGTCCGTAGAGTCGGGCTTTTGCGGCAGAAGTGTTGTTCCGGCAGGACTGCTCGCTGCCGCTGCTGCTGCTGGTGTGGCGGTACGCTCGGCCCGGACAGGAAGTGCTGTGCTGGCGAGGGCTGCGGGGCTGCGGCGAGGAGTACGGGTTCTCTGCCACCGCGCAACTGCTGCCGTAGTGACGCTCCTTTGTGGTGGAGGAGGAGACGGAGGCGCTGCGGTACGCGGCGTGAGGCTGCGGAACGTCGTAAGGGTTTTCCGCTGCAGAGTAGGCGCCGTTGTAGACGTTGTTCTGTGGCGGTTTGGGGGCAGTGCCGCTGTGGTATGGGCTCTGAGACTGAGGGTGGTGGTTGTTGTTGTAGGAGTTGAACTTCCCGGCATACGGGGTCGTGGGTGGCATGATGACTTCTGCAAGAGACACCAACAGAAGGAAATTAGAGGAGAATATGAGTAAATTCACAGAGAGAAAACATTTAGCGCCAATGTAAAGCTTCGGCTCGTAGCATGGCATAAGAGCAGCACCGACCTGCCACTAAAGGGAAAAACAAAAAACACTCACTAATGTGTTTTCATGATGACAAACCTGGTGAAAGAAGATCATAGCAAATGATTTAAATCTTTTTCAGACAGCATGATCTTGATGCTTTCCCCAACCCATGTCAGTAAAACGACCCGTCACATCAGAACAAAGCCCAAGCAGGATTGAAGGGTTCATTTGAAGTTTATCTTTTCAATCAAATGAGAATTTGTAAATGTATTATATGCAGTCAGGAACACTTACAGTATTAGCAGATTAAACCTTGGAGCCTGTGCCTATCTCTAGATCCTATTAGAAAATATCCAACGGTGCAAAAAAATATAGAAATGCTGCTTATTAACTCAAGCTGTGATTCACAACCTGCTGGATTTGCATTTGCTAAACATTTTTACAAGGGTTGCTTGCCATGGCATGTCATGTTACATAACAAATTTTAATTTATTACCTTTTAAAGGTCTGTGGGCATCCAAAACGCAGCTAAAAATTACTCTGCCATTTCAGAAACAGGTTTGGTACTAATCCACGGAAAAGAGCCAAAACCCTCAGCATGCTAAATGCTTGAAACGAAGTGCTCTCGCTTCGTTTTCCAGCTTCAATCACAAACCGCCGTTGTAAAGAGACCATCCTTTAGTCAACATGAAGTCACAGGGTCACAATTGTAAACCATAGCGTTGCAGATTTCCTGCAACGCCAGCCTACTTCATGGGAACCTGGTCCATGTTTAAGCTGCATTCTACAGAGTATTTGTTTGAGCAACACCGTCTCACAAAGCAGAGGCTTCTGTCTGGGAGAGTAATCACACTTGAGCACATAATTTTAGCCCTCCTCTGCTTATTCTGCGCTGCTGTCAACATGTCAGACGTATCTCTTTGGCTCTAAACGGCTCATTTGTCGGGAGAATTTTTACAAATCGGCTCTAAAGTCCACATTTTTCCACCCGCTGCCCTCGCTTTACTCCATCTCTCGTCACATTCTTGAAGCAAACTTGTTGGCAACATCGCGGCACGCGGGGGGGTGGAAGAAAGCAGGCCGACAGATGGATGGAGTCAGCAATGATTTTCTGTCTTAATGGTAAAGATAATTGGATCTGAGGTCTGTAAGCTGATCCCAGATCACCACCGTGGCGGTGTTTTAACTCTGGAGCCATCTTTATCCCGCTACTGTTGTCTGTCTAAGCAGCACAAACACACAGACACACACGTATATACCTCACACCGTGACATGTATGCACGCATGCAGTGCCAGGAAAGCCTGCAGGAATCCAGCAGACTTTTGTTTGTCCATCACAGCGCCAACAGGGGAGTGTCTGCCTCAGCCAACATCTTACACACACACACACACACACACACCCTGGTCCACCACGGCGCCGAGCCCCATGCCGGTACAATCCAACATGTCACACATAAACACACAACGGCAGGGGCGAGCTGAGAAGTGTGCAAACACACACATGTGTAGCACAGCTCCTGGCATGGCGCCTGTGTAAGCCAGTCCAGCTCTGAACTCTGTGATCTCAACCTGCTGTTCTCCTAACTGGGTTAAAAGATCCGAGCGTCTTTCCCTTGCCTGACGAGAAAGTTTGCGCTGGTTAAGTTCAGATAAGGATCCAAGCGAGGGATATTTGTTCTCCTCTTCCTATGTCGTTTTTTTTGCACTGAAAGCAGAGGAAAAGGCATTTCCAAAAACTCAAAAACCCAGCCTTGGTTTTTTCCAGACTGACTTCCCGAAAAGTTGACCCTTCGGATAGTTGTGGCTTCCCCTGCTTCAGCACTGAAATTGTACTCTTTCTAAATCATAGGTTGGAATCCCTGTGGATGACTTAATGATGGCATTGGGCACATAAATATCATATTAAAGAGATTGTTTACATTCCCTTGTTTGTAAACTTTGAAGATTGCAGCCTTGGCAGGCGTGTTGATGTAGTTTTAAATACACAGGAAAGAGCAGATATGTATAGTTCCGTACGAACATTGTACCAATTAAACCTCCCTTTGCTCTTCCACTAAAAGACTGCCTGCTTTCTGTAACATTTCCGACTGAAAGGCATCAGGTTTGCGATGTGACACAATATATAATATCTCCTAGAGGCTTAGACTGTCGGGCTGGATGCTGAAAATACCAGAACCCAGTTCATCAAAAGGTTCAAACTAATGATTGTGCTGCAAGCAAATATCATCAGCTAATGGATTTAAACCAATGAAACGTGTGTGTTTAGGCCTAACGTGAGAGCTGCTTCTCTGGCTTTCAAACTTTCTATGTGTATTTGAGACTTTTTATTTTGTTCCCATTCCAACCTTTAAAGCTTTTTATTTTGAAATCATTTATGTGGTTTTTTTAAAGTTACACCTTGCATTGTGTGTAGCCCAACTGGCTGGTGGTGGTGGTGGGGGGGGTTCTCCAACAATAGAGGTATTATCTCTCCTGTCATGGCATTAACAACAACACAAAGACCCCCCCAGGAAGAGATCAGAGCAGATCGGACACACACAGCAGCTTTCACATACTCTTCCAGTCGCTGCCGTCTGCATGAATCCGGACTGGGATCATTGCAACACCAGTAAAACCAGCCCAGCAGACTTTCTGGTTCTTCTAGACGGTATGAATACTCATTATAGCTCCTTTACTATGACATCAAGAGTTAAATCTGCCTTTTATGTATAGATGAAATAAGCAGAAAGGAATCAGTCTGTGTGGCCTCAGAAAAGGAAAATGTACACATTAACTTATTGACTAAAGCAGATATATGTTTGGTTTACATGTTTCAAAAGACAGCAACTCAGATTTTGGGCAAAACAGACTTTGACGTGTTGGATTTGTGCAAACACAGCACAAACTGGACAATGAGAAAACGGTGCATTCATAGAAACCACTATGCAAAACAGTGTGTGGCTTACTTAGTCATTCTAAATCACTATGGCGTGCATCTCCGTACAGTACTTGCTGACCAAATAACAGTCTGCACTAAAAGCACTGATGACAAATAAAGTAAAAACTAAAGAGAATTTATTTGCGAAGACTCCTGCTTTTTGTTGCAAGTAATCAAATTTGAACTAAGTAGAAAATAACCACCAAGCCTTGGCAGGAATGGAGCACTCTGTCATGACGAACAAAGGACAATTTAATTAGCTCCAGGGAGGCTCTAATGTTAATGACATAAGTGAAGATCAGCATGTACCGTAGTTTAACACCATGTGGACTCATGAACAGTTATTAGAGCTGAAGAAACGCCCTGCAAATGATAAGAAGACCTGCAGAACTACTCGTCTGCATGAAGAAAATGCCAAAGTAATGAACTCCTATCTGTGCTGTACTTTGCACATTATGTACTTTGACACTAAGAAGCTCCAGCAGGTAAAGGGGTGTGAGCAAAACATGCTTGTTAGTCTGAGGGAAACTCCTCACAGTCATGATTTGGCTCAATGAATGAGGCCAAAGTTCATCAGTTGCGTGCAGTTTCATCCACGCTGCTTGCTAGATAACTTCCCATGTGTAAGAACAAACCCATGACAGGAGCATCAAATATCTCTACATAAAGAGCAAGAATGAAAGCACTCCAACTTTGTTTGGACTCTCCGTGTGTGACAATAAGTGACATCAAAACATCGAGAGACATAAGATGGGCACATGATTTGTGATGACGTGCATAAACACAGCTTAAACTACACTTTAAATATCATCAGACATAAATGACCACATTTTTGTTTATTGCTACTTGTTTACCTTTAATCACCATGAACTTTGCTGAATCTCACCACCCCGGTAAAAAAAGAAAGCCCCACCCTGCTCTTACTCTGCTCTTCAAATTACATTTGGCAGCGGCAGAACATCTAATAAAGACTTGAGTGAAACCAAACTGCTGATGTTCATTTAAAATGCATACAAGCAAAAAAAAATATCCAAAAAAAACAAACAAAACTGATCCAAGACTCTACTGCTGCACCTAAATCCAACTCAAGAAATCTCAAAGTCATCTTGAACAAAAATCTGAGATGCTTTATATTTGGGGCTGAATTGAGCTGTACAAAAGGTACAGAGCTGTAAAAGAATGATCCATACCGTTGAGTTGTGTTCATGCAAGTGGCAAACATGAATAAATCAGCATCAGCCCAGCATTTAGAAGCTGCATCCACCTCCTCCCCCCTCTATCCGTCTTTGTGTTAAGGGCTTGTTTTCCTGCACTTTGCCTAAATGGCCTTCCGAACTCTCCCAGCCAATTCATCACCACCAGAAATTCCACGTCATCCACGTCTCGAGCAAAACACCCCACTATAAGGAGGAGGAAACACAGCAAATCCTAAAACAAATGCTTGAGGAAGCATGCGGGTCAGACAAAGCGTGCTGCCCCTGTCAAAAAAAACACCCAGAAGCTGGGGATGACCCGGTGACCAAGCTTCACCTAAATCTGATAGGCAGACCAACAGAGCCGGATACAGACACCAGACTCAGATCGACCTCACAGATATGGGGAATATAGTTCACCTGACACTGCGCCCAAGCATGCGTTTCCTTGTGTGCGTGCCCGCGCTACACAATCGCAGGTTTGTCCTTTGGCACGCACACATACGCAAACACACCTGCCTCCTGCATCATCTGCTAGGCTAGTACAGTATTAACCTAGAGCCAGAAAGGATAAAGGCACATTATCTCCTCTGCTGCCAGGATATAATAAACTTAAGCTTGCCAAAGGGGGGTCTCACTGGCTTTCTCGTATAAACACACATTTTGTCTTGTTTATAAAACCTAAACATATCGCAAACCTGTCACATAAAGTTGGAGTTAATTCGACTTTATTCTGATTGTATATGTTCCCAGAGGCTGCTTGGGTTTTTCAAACTGCTTCTGTGGTAATTATAAATAATCGCAAACATTTAATTCGAGTTTTATTTATGCAGCTTGGCACCAATTACTTGACAAGTGGGAGCTGGCACTCATTACGCAAGTGGAAGGACTGCAGGTTTATGAAGAGGTGTGCACAGGGAGGGAAAAAAGCTTTTTAAAGTCTCTTTGACCAAACCTTAAAGAGGCTCAATCGCACAGTCTCTCCTTCTTTCTTGTTTTCCCCACAGGCCAATACACACACGCACACAAGTAAACAATCTGTTAGTCCCTCTCCTACGCTGATACACACGCCGGACCGCATGCCTGGTCTACATTATGGGTTTCTGACTGAGTCATAACACAGTAAAAGTAAAGGCTCACTGTGAAGAAACCATGCTGGGCAACCACAGTCCCATCGCAGGTGCTGGTGACTAATGTTTACTTGTGTCTGACTGCTAGCCTAATTATAAACTCACGTGGGTGATAAACAATAACAACAACAAAAAAGTACTGACTGCTATGAGGGGAAATGGGATGTAGGAAGAGCGTGAAGTTTCTTTCACATGACCATGCAAAATATAATACATAGGCTACTTTTCTAGCTGTTACGTCTCATTTTGAGATTTATTAAAGTTTTATCCAATTTGATAACACTTAACATCAAAACTATGTTGAAATTAGACTTGAATTACACTATTTTTGCACCAGATAGATCAATAACACTCAAATGAATCGCTTCGGTAAGAATACATAAACAACGTACCTCTTCAGCGGCGCCACTAAATGTCCTGATACAAACGGTCTGAGTTGGGGCAATTGCGATTAAAACAAACAAGAAACAAAAAATATCTAAAATACTTGTGATGTATTTGTCAATATCGGCAGAAAATCAGATAAGTCTCTCAGCAGTGGGTCCGTGACGCACTGTCCTCCATTGTGTGCCTCTGCTCCTGCTATTTGAGTCAATTATTTGAAGCAGCGGAGCTGTAATGACTGAGCTACAAAGCGAAGCCTATTCAAATGACTTCCATAGAGCCGGGAAAACTGACCAATCAACGGGGGAGGGTGGAAGCCTCGGGGGGGCTATGGGCCAATTGCAAAGAAGACGACAAAAAAATCGAAATTATTAGAGCTTCTGATTGGTTGTCTTATCCTCGCTCCGGTTCTCTCTTTTCAGTGCTTTCAGAGGAAAAAAGCAGTGTTTTTGCTGGAGACAGAGCTGAAATATGGAAGGTGTAGGGTTTCCTCCCGGAATGTGTTTCTGTGTGTGGTTGTATGTTGGTTTCAGTGACTTAAAAGTCAAGACTCCGTAAGAGTATTAGCCTTTCGGTTGTTTTATTCTGATAACACAGATACAGACAAAGCTTTATTTGCTAAATGATGTTTTTACACTTCTTTAGGTTTTATGCCCCTGAAGAAAGAAAAAACAGTTTATTATTAAAAGTTTGTAGTTTAAAACTTGATTAATCTTACATTGCTTATATTTAATCATTGGTTCAGATGCAACATATGAGGTTTTGTATTTTACCCACTTACCTTTGGAGGATGGTTAATTCCTATAACCTACTTTTGCAGAACACCTCAAATTTGTTTCGGTTTAGGGCATTGAAAGTGAACCCATGGTTTGGTGGTTTACTGCACTCATCAGATTTCAGAGTGAGAAGAAAACACATTTGGTATTGCTTCTTAAAGTTTTTGAAACTGATATGAAGACCATAAATAAATCAAAAATACTACCACTGGATCCCTGTCAACCTTCTTTTAGCTTCTAGCTGCTCAGCCATCAGTTTACCAATCTTTGTCTGCTTTCTGACTAAAGTTACATTCAGAGGGATCATTTAAGGGGACTAAACATACTTATTTCCAGCTTTGCATATTTATTCTAGGACTCCACCAAACACGACAGACTTTTTATTTATGTAGCTCCTGAATTCCTGCTCTCTCTAAAACATCTAAACATCACTGCCACCACTTCAAATGAAATTGAGTCAGCTGAAAAAAGAAAAAGATATAAACTTAAATCAAAGCAGAGTAGATGAAGATCCCAAAATAACCTGTGAGTGGATCAGATTATTCTCTGTGAATTCCAGGTTGTTGAATTTTACTAGCATATTGTTAAAGAAAATCAAACTATGGATTGTGGCTAATACAATAATAATTCAATTCACCCAAATTTGAGCTGTACATATCGGAAACTGTATCTGATCTGGAAAATATAAATAACAAACGTTTATGTGAATGTTAGGAGAAGATGCAGACCTTTCTCCCCCAAATATCTATTTCTTACTTTTTCACATATTATTAAGTGTGTGGGTTTCCATGCATGTTCCTACATGATGATAACATACACTTTCCTCATCTCTTATGCACATTTGGCATTTGGCCACAATAAAGAGGGAACGGAGGAAGGCATTCATGCCAGACAAGAGATTGCAAGTTTGAGACACATCAAGCACAACAGTTCCCATGGTCCCCTCAGCTAATGGTTCCTTATTTTCTGACTGAACTTTCGCCTGCAACTGGTAACATCTCACGCATATTACTGTAGCATTCATGAATTTGTTTCTAAAATGCCATACATATTTTACCTAAAAGAAAACCTCAGCCATAGCCATGATTACAACTATTTAGCCTGACAGTTAAAGGCAAGGCAAGTTTATCTGTATAGGACATTTTCAGGTTCAAGACAATTCTAATTGCTTTACATAAAACCTTAAAAGCATAAAAAGAAAGAAAGAATTACAATAAAACCCATTTAAAACACAAACACACACACAAAAATAAAATGCAATCATTATAAAGATTAAAAGCAAGATAAGTTAAAAGATACTCTGCAGATTTTTAGTTATAGGTACATGAGAAAAATAATGTGTTTCACCTGGAATTTAAAAAAATTGTTGGTGAGAGTTAAATCTCTAATTTGCTCCACTTGTTTGCAGCATAACAGCTGAAAGCTGCTTCTCCATGTTTGGTCTGGACTCTGGTCTGGAGTATCTGACCTGAGTCTTTGGATCTAAGATCTCTGGCAGGTTTATATTCTCTGAACATATCACTAATGTATTCTGGGCCTAAAGTTAAACCATTCTGGGATTTCTAAACAATCAGAAGAGCTTTAAAATCTATTATCTGACTGAGTGGAAGCTAGTGTAAAGACTTTAAAACTGGTGTGATGTGTTCAGATCTCCTGGTCAAAACTTCTGGATGAACTGCAGATGTTTAATGCTCTTATTTTTAAAAGTCCTGTCAGAAGCCATTACAGTAATCCAGTCTACTGGAGATTAATGCATGGGTGAGTTTTTCCAGATCTTTCTGGGAGATATAACCTTTTAATCGCTGATGTTTCTGAGGTGGCAAACATGCATAAGGTAGCTACTGAGCTGAGCTGTAAATGCTGATATTCAAATCCATGATTAAAATTATGTGACCATGCAATGATGCTGTTAAAAATAGGAATAATTTGCTGTGTTCATGTGCTAAACCCAAATTGAAAATATTTCAGAGTTGGTCTTTGCCCCTACTGTACAGACACTTTTAGTCAAACATGTGCATGATAGAATAAATTTGAGCACCTTGTTGTTAAAAAAATATTCAAAACCATTTACACAGGAGCCAAAACTCCCGCTTGGCTTAGCCTTTAAATTGTACCTGATTTGTTTAGATAAACACAGTTGTTAACTCTCAGTCAAAAAATCCCACACAAAAATGTTTTGAAAAGATTTCACAAAGCCACAAGAGCGAAGACGTTACTCAACTCAAAATACAAAGTTATCCGTAAATTGTAGTAAAAACCAGAGCTTTACTATAATTACATTCTTGAGAAAGAACAGGAAGACATCACAAAGTGAATCATCTTCTAACTGGCTACAGTCTTTTGTAGATACCAGTAAGGGGCAAGATTCAAAAAGCCTTTTTCTTTTTTTTCCCCTGACTCTTGCAGTGTAAAAAGAAACCTCATCTGTTCTTCTAAATGTTTAGAATATGTTATAAATATATGTACAATACTCCCTCTAACAATGTAATTTTCCCTGGAATGTGGCAATTAAAGCAAGGTGGGTGCCCACACACCCACATCATCGGTTACTACATCACTACTGCTGTCCACCTTTTTTATTTATTTAATTATTTTTTGCATAAACCTCAAATTACATAAACACAGCTTTAGACTTTAAGCACAGCCGGGTCCTGAGGTTGTGGGCGGCGCTCTGTTTTTCATCACTGACGCCTCTCACATTCTGACACAACACTACTCAGGCGAGAATAGCTGATTTCTGAGTCGTTCAGGCTGCAGGGTCTTCTCGTTTCAACAACCCGACTCCCACACCAGCCAGCACCGCACACAGCTTCCGGTTTACGCTCATCTATTCATGGCTCATAAATGCACTCCCATGCACATGCGTTTGCATGTAGCTTTCTCTGGGATGCTTGACGTTCGTTGCGCTCTAGCAGGGCTCTCGCGGGGCTTGGCCTTTTTGACTGGTTATTTCATGCCTCTGGTGCTGTTGATGAAGATTTCCTGTTGGAGACATATGAAATCAAACATGTCAGTGTACATAATATAAATTCAACCTGCTGGGGATGTTTTCAAGAGCTCATTGCTGCAGTGAGTAGGATTGGCAGCCATGTCTTATCTGTCCTGTGTTTATCATGTCAAATTTGAGATCAGGGCAGAGATGTTAAAAATGATCAAACTAAAAGCAAAACAAACTAGAAATAAGTGACGTTGCTCAATTATATTGTTCAAAATCTATTATGAAAGTAGGTTGGGGTGCATGGTGCTACTATGAACTAACACATCAGAGCTGAGCATTGGTTGGAGTTCAGTAGGAGTAATTTCATGTTAACATTGCATGATGTTGAATGATGCTACTATTTCACATTTTTCATCCATACTGTGACTTTAATTTGGACATAAGGTCAAACTTAATTTAGTTCTGTGTAACTATCTGATAGAAAACAGTGATGGCACAGTGACATTTATTTTTGGAGCTGTTGCTGCTGAGCACCGTACAGAGACTGAAAACTCCATCATTTTTTCGCCCCTATAAACTCCTTTCCTGCATCACTTCACAGCTGAGTTTCGTTTTAAGTCACACTCCAGCGTCTGAATATCTGCACACTGGCCATTTTGAATGATTACCTTGGCTGATGAATCAAAGAAACACAAGGGAATGTTGGGGTTGAGAGGAAAAATGAGAGGATAAAGTGACTTTAATGGACTGGAGGGAGCTCAGAGAAGAGACAGGATGTATGATGGATGCCAAATTCACCACCCATAGGAGCCTCTAGGAGCAGCTTACGCATGTCAACTTCAAACTGGAAATGAGCCCATTCCGTTTTCGAACAAGTTTTAACATTGCAAGTCAGTTAGATTCAAAGTGTATTGTGTCCTGATATCTGTACCGGACTGCAAACGGAACTAGACTGTGACTGAAATTGTTCCAGTCTAAAAGTGAAACTAAGCTCAGTTTAAAAATAAGTGGAAAAACATGACACCAGATGGAAGATTAACTTTAATCTCCTGGGTGAAAGTTCTGCATTTAATGCGAACTACGGCTCCCTCTCCTTCTTTAACTGTAATAGGTGCAAAAACAATCACATTTCTATAAGAATACAAACTGACAGAAATGAGGAGGAAAGAAAAAAAAAAGTATTGATCCCACAACTTTAGACCCACAGAGTAGCTATCTCGATTTGCAGACTAGGTTGTAACAGATATAATTTCCACAACTACTCATTCAGATTTAGAGCATAAGAATAAGGAGAGAAATTTTTGTTGTTCTTCGACTAATTTGATTCAGATATTGAGAAGCCAGTTGTAACACAGAAGTACGAAAATGGTTAAGGAACAGGCAGAGATGACATTAGAAATGTCTGAGCTGTCGCTTTCTGTTTGAATCTGCCAGATTTCATCTTTCTACTGCACAATCCGGTTTCCTTTTTGTCAAAACTGAATGCACAGAGGCTGGAATGAAAACAACGTGCGTGTTGAAAAGGCCTTGGCTGCCAGTGTGTTTTGGATTTCAGGGAAACGGCGACAAGAACAAAACAAGTGATGTCAGTTGCCACCAGCAGCAGCAGCCCTGCGTGCTGCAGCGAGTGTGGATGGGATTACACAGTGACAGCTGGGTGAGATCATTACAATTCGGGGAAGGGGGGCAGAAATGGGGGGAGTGGGGTTTGGGATAATGACTCTTCAGAGGGGCTAGAGGGGTGGGAGACTTTTTTTTTGTAGTGGTATTCTTTACTGTGAAGAATGCATCTTGGAAAAATCTAACATTTAGGAATTAAATGAGGAAAGAAATAATCAGGCGCTGTCTCCACAGGTGCTCCCTGACAGTTTGCACATGTGCTGAAATCCATCCAATCACAGAAGCAAAAAGACAAGATGGAGGACATTCAGGCTTTAAAAAAAACAGAGTTGTAGGAAAGAAACGGGGGAGAGGAAGACGGGTGACGCAGGGCTTCCAGTAAGAGGTGTGACTCAGCTACTGGAAGCCCCCTGACCCCTTCTGGAGACAATATGTGGGCAACAATCTGTGTTTTTCACTTTTCAGAAGAAAAGGTCGTAAAATTCTGGAAAAGATTGCAGCGGTGAAACATGAATGTTAAATAGCTTTGGCTGAGGTTATGCGTAGGTGCTTGATAAATGTAGAAAGTGAGTGATGAGCACCGTTTTTTTTAGCCATTTAATAAACCCATAACTCGATTCACTCTTCATCATTCCTCCATATCAAAAGAGGAAGAAAATGACCCAACAATATCCCCCATTCATTCGTGTTCTTGTTATTCCATGGTTTCTGAGAGCTTACCTTGGGGTGATCCATTTGTTCTTAAACTTTTTGCTCTTACAGTTCCTGCACATTGTTGACAAAAAGAGCTATTTTCTCCCATGACAACAGCATCCGTGTGATGCTGATCAGAGGCGCCTTAATGAGAAACGTTGGAAGGGAGACATAACTTATAGCATGTGACATGTTATATTGTGCTGTTTAATCCATGTGTTGGTCTTTATTCAGTGATGACAGGGTAAAATGCAGGTGTCTGATTATGTAATCGATGACTAAGGTTCTAACGTCATTTGTCATCTGTGTGTGCTATCTCCTGCTGTCAGGCCCCGTTTACAAATGCATGAGCAGGCACCAAACCAACAGAGAGGAATCATAGATGAGGACAGTTGTCCCTTTATTTCCCAAATTCTTTGTTTGGCATGGATTGAGATCTCACTCCTACAGAGCTCAAATACAGTTTAGTGAGAAAGAAAACCACTGTTACCTTGTTATATAACTCAGACTAAAAGAGGAAACCAGAGTGCAACGGCTTCCTTATTGAGAATCCATATTCCAAATGGTTCCACTTACTTTGAAATAGATGTTGAAAGAATGTGTTCATAGAAAGAAAAAAAAGGAAGAAAAAAATATTTTTCTGAGTGAAAAATATCCGGACTCTCCACTCTTCATCTTCTTCCTTCTGTTTTGGCCCGTCGGTCTTTCTGTGTGGGATTCCAATGATAGATGGTTGGAAGACAGACAGCCTGTTTCCTGCATGTGCCCTTCACTTCCATGTCACACATGCAGATATCCTTTGAGGATGAGATGTACGCCCAATCTGACATACATGTCCCCACATTCACACACACATTAACACACACCTCACATCCTCTTTGGAAAAAAAACCCAACAAAATCTGCATGTCTGTTTTGCAGCTTAAAACAGAATGCAATGATCTGTAAATTTCATAAAGCATTTATTTATGAGCAACAAAGAAAACATGAAATGTTTATAATGCTGAACTTTCAGGAGCTTGATTTCCCGGCTTGTTTTAGGAGGTGTTCAACAGTCCTGGGTCTTCTTTGCCATACTTTCAATTTCATGATGCGCCAGAAATTTTTATTTGATGAAGGGTTGGGTTGTATTTGGAGAGGTTTCCATTTCCATAGGTACTAATTCAGGCTCTTGAACTGAGCTATACAGTCCCCCTTTCTCTTTGAAAATCAATAATTTCCAAAATAAATATTTCAAATTCCAATTCTGACCACTTAATTTTTCTACTTTACCTCAAACCATTTTGGCTTTAGAGGATGCCAGCATCTCCGGTTCATGTCTAGGCTTCTTCTTTGTATGAGCTTTAACCAGCATTGGGGATGATACAATGAGCTGTGCTCACACACCATGACTAATGGAAGTAGCCCATACAGTGATTTTATTACAGAATTTACATTTAAAATGATATGCATCCAATTTGAATTCATGATAGTAGTGCTCAGATATGTCTCTAGATTATAGGGTTCTTTGGAGGTTGATATTGATTAATCAAGGCCTTTATAATTTCACACAAAGGAAGATTATCCTGAACATGCTTTTCAGTTTTGTAGATCCAGATTGCCAGACCTCTGCTCATATTTCCATATTTCTCTCTCATTTAGCCTTTTAATTTCCCATCATGTAACTGATCTGTTAAAAGTTAACCTTGCAACATGTTCCTCGGGTTGTTTTGTTGCCACTTACCAAACTCAAGTGAGACTTTTTGCTGGAATCAAATTTATAATGATAATAATGGATAATAAATGATAATAATGATAATAATTCATAAATTTAATCCCTTTTAACATATATTTTTATTTTGCATTTTTGGAGTAAGGGATATAGATGCTCTTCACATACATTTTATCTTCAGATTTTGAGCGTATGAAGATAAAATGTTGCTGATATTGACTTTCTCATTATAAGTGCTTGGCAGCTACATTCCATTTGTTCAGCAATGAGACTCTAAAAAATAACTCACAAAAAAAAGCAGGTGAGCATCCACACAACTCAGTCAGCACAAAGTTTCTCCCAAAAAATGACAAACCGGCTTTCAGCAAATGAAAAACATGCGACTTACTGAGCAGAGAATTTCAGAGGACATTCAACCTGCCATACTATAGCAACCAAATGTTTTGCGAAATAAAATGTGTCTGCTGAGATGTGGCTACACAATGTGCTGCTTCCATAAATATCCAGCCCTCCATCAATCATCTCTTTCTCCTCAGCTCTCTTGGTCTCAATTATCCTTCCTTTCACATCCTTATTAAGGGTCTAATTGAAGCTGACGACCCATGAAAAGTAAATATTTACAGAGTCAGTGGAACACATATTTACGTAACCTTTTCTTTGAAAGACACAGCGAAGGGATTCTTACCCCCCCAAAAAACACATTATTTGTATAAATTTCCCACTCTGCTGCCACCCTGTCCTACCAATAAAGCATTAACCCAACAGAGGTCCAAGGTGGGGTGTGAGCCACCCACACTTTTACTAAAAACAAAAAGAAAAGGTACACCAGGGAGTGAGCAGTCTGTGGAGTGTTTTGATTTACTTCTGTAATTTCGCTCTGGTGGTTTTTACTGTAAACCACTCCTACACTGTCTGCAGATGTGGCTCTGGATCAAATGGGAGGGAATGTAAGTGTATAAGGGTGTGTGTGTGTGTATGTGTGTACTGCAACATGTCCAAACTATAATGGATTCCTTCTGAGGAATTTTGCGAAGGGTTTTTGTTTCAAACTGACATTAGTACATCAATTCACTCAGTGACTAAGAAATGTAATTTAATAACATCCGGCTGACTCCTTAATCCAAATTTATCCATTTTTTCCTCCTCAGAGATCAATTTCTTTTGCTCTGACTCAGCCAGGCACACCTTTTGCTGACATCAAAAACATGATACCAGATTGGATTTAAATATGCATAAGGTATGAATCCAACAGGAATTTTAAAAAAAATCTTTAAAAGATAAAGCCATTCTTGATTTCTGTTTGATTCACATCAAAGAGGCCCATTGTGCAGTAATACACCCCTCCAAACACTCCTGTTGTGCTGGGAACACTTATTGGCAGTCCATTTCTGACCACTTGCAAGTGTGGAGAACTGTGTCAAAACAGTGACCTTTCAGCTTGAATTTCATTTTAATGAGGATAAAGAGGTTTCAAGCTGCCAATTCTGCAGAGCATGCTGGGTGGTTAGCAGCAGTTCAGTTGCTGGGGTTGAAAAGTGTGTTTTTATGGTGCTGTGAGGGGGTGTGCTTTGTCATGACGGCACATGTTTGCACTAAATGTTCCCCTCACACACTTTGAATAACTATAGAATTAAGCATCGGACCCTGACCCTGAGACGAGATTTGATCAAAATTTGGTGCTGTTGGTTACACCCTCATGTGACCCAGTCGCTTAATTTGGGAGACTGTTATCTCTTCCTTTGAAAACTACTGCTTGGTTTCAGGATTGTAACCACGGATGTAAGTCCTGGTACCAACAACCACCTACCTCAATGAAACTAGACAATAATCACTCTAACAAGGCTTGAGAAGAGTCATGACTCTCAATGAGGTCGTAGACTCTCAAACATTAGTGGTTTCACAGGCTGCATTCATGAAATCTCCCACAATTTCCATCAGAATTGAAGAAGCTCTTTTGGATGAGAGTGATTCATGCTCAAGAAACTAAACTTAGTCCAGTTGACTTGAACGAACCAATGCTGGATATTCCACTAATATTACTTTGATATGATGAAAGACATGGCAGAAACATCTTGGCATTTAGGTCCACTTTGATGTTATAAGCCTACTATAAAGTGTAAAATTACATGAGACAGTCATACTGTGTAAAATCTGCTTGCAAAACTTAAATATCTGGGCAATTTTTCAGTGAGATTTTATTTCTTCAACTTCAGAGGAAAGGGCAAGCCAAAACTAACATTAATGGGGCGCTCTCATTGTTGCCTTCCAACTCTTAAAAAGGGGAGTAAATCATCAAATCTGCGGCCCATAAGTCATAACCCAGGGTGCAGCAGCTGTTGAAGACCTTGGAGCTGCAGTGCAAGCTCATATCATGAGTACACCTGCACTCTGCAGCCAAACTATTGCTTATGTAAAGGACTTGTTAAGCCAAGCCTGTCACAAACCCATTAGTGCACGTGATCTGTGGCCTTCTGTTGTCGACTGCTTTCCAAGTCATGCTTTTGATGATTGCCACATTCAGGAATGTGCCCTGTCTTAGAGCCGCCATGTGAATACCTTATTTACAAAGATTAGCACAGTTGTAATGCCCTGTTGAAGCATTTATGGTTTTATTAGATTTATTCAGATTGATCTGGTTGCCTGCGGTGCATGAAAATGAGCTACTGTATGTGCAATTATATATCAACCTGAGGCCAAACTGGGCCTCTCATTGCTTATTTAGATGCATCAAATTGTCATTAGATAAAGCACACTTGCATTGAATTGTTAGGCCAAGCAGGATGTACAACACTGTCTATGACTGTCATTGAAAAAACGCCACATCTTGGGGTTTTCTTGGTTGTTCATCAGATTAAGTGACCAAGTAAAGCAATTTCTTAAACTTATCCAGAAAATAGACAAAGGTCTTTGAGTCAGTCATTTGTCATGTTACTGTTCAACGTAGCTAAAACTAAAACGTGATGAAAACAAAGAAGAGAAGGGAAAATGTCGTAATTCCTATATGCCTGATACTGAATTTGTGTCCAAAGTTTTGTTTATAAAAAGTAAGGAAATAAGTGTTTGGTTAATGATTTCTTTTTTTTTGTAGCAATGCATATGAGCTATACATTTTATGCACCTTGAAAACCTGTTTATTTCCCTTTTGAATGGCACCACATTTGTAAGGAAATTGCATTTGTTGGATGAGCAGCAAAGCCTAATATGTGCTCCCATGAACACTTGCCAATTGATCTTTTCCACTTAGTTAAATAAGTAGTGGAAAGAGCATTTATTTTTCATGTGCACATGCCTTTATTTCCCTCTCTTGCTCATTCCACAAATGCATTTTCTTACAAATGTAGCATAATTTCTATGGAAATACAAAGGATTTCTAATAGTACAAAATTTCCTACCAACCATGAAGTTGCTCCAATTTTGTGCTAGTTTATGTGGTAGTTTCGATTGGATGGCTTGCCCACATTAGTGATGTACCACTGCACATAACTAGTTTTGATATATCGACATTTGTAACTTTTTATGTGTACTATAACATCATAAAATGAAGATACATAGATAATTGAAGACTTTACATTTACAGAAATTCTGTGTTCTCTTTAGCCTCCTCCATCCAATTGACCCAGAAAACCTTTTAAGTCAAGAGCAGCTGCTCACATTCCAGTTATTCTTCTACAGAATAAGATGAATATAGCATCTATATCCATCTTTGTGACTCAATGAAAACGGTCAACACCATCTGAGAAGAATGCAAAGGAATCTCAGGGCATCCTGGACTTTCCATTGTCTCCTGTCAAGGATCAGTGAAAAACAAACTTATTTTCACCCAGGCGCTGCATTGTTTTTCCGCACATGTTGTTGTCCGACTCATGAATTCAGCGCAGATTTGAGCGGCGATCTGCTCAAAGTATTTGTGCTGGCCTGAAGGTGCAGGTGCACGATCAAACCCCAGGGAAGGAAATGGAGGGGAGGGGTTTGAATGTGACACAAACAGGAAACAAGCTCTGTGTTCCCTCTTGCTCAGTGGTGCACACAAAAGGGTTTGTCCTTGTGCAAGCTGTTCTTTTTAGGCTTTATCAGGAGCCTACATAACAGATTCAGGTGGAAAAATATTAGCTGCTCAAATTCTGTCACTTTGAAATCTTTTTAAATGTCTCAGTTATATTTTCAACTTCATCCAGACTTTTATCTGAGAGACAATTTATGTCAGTGATTAAGAGGAGCTTAGGGCAAACTGCCTCTGGAAGTCAGGACTTTGCTCTCGAATTCAAACAAGGACTGGCACTACACATCCTCCTAATAAATAGTCTTTTCAAGTCAAGTAGGCAATGTCGAGCAACTGCCCTCCTTTGACCAATGTTGATTTGTGACCTCGCAAATCTTCCCAATGTTCGGGGGCATTGACCAGAGTTCTTTGGAAAACCAATCCCATTCCAGTAAAGACCAGGATGTGAAAGTCTGAGTGCTCAGTCCACAAGGAACTAAAATACTAAGTTACTTCAGTGTTTCTTCAGCACAACACTTCCTCAAATTGGAGCATTACTACTGGAAAAATAAATATTTTTTAACCCTGTAAGGCCTGATTAAACATGCATGCTTCCTTAAGTATAATAAATAGATTGTAAAATGATGACTTTTAAAATACAGTGTGCTTGAGGGGATGCATGTGCAGGGTATGTTTTCTGTGTGTGTGGTGTGTTCCACTGAGGGATGACCTCTATGCTGTGGGAACATATCCTTCCCCTGTACAGGAAAGACATTAGGAGTAGCAGGAGTGTTGGGGGGTGGGCAGCGGCAGTCAGAGCAGGAGGCCGAGTGGGTTTGCTCGCCTTTTCAGGGAAGGACGGAAACGAAAAGAGAACACCCTCTCTGTCTCATAACAAAACCCCTCCCTCTGCTCAGCCCCCTTCACCCCTCTCCTTTCTCACCCACCGAGTGCAAGAAGTGTCCCTCTCCCACACTAAGTGCACTGCAGCCCGGCGCAACAACAAATAGTGCGTCACTAACGAGTCGCAGCAAACATTCCTGCGTGTCTGCGTTTGTGCGGCGTCCAGTTACTCCTGCCACTTCGTCTTGGACTCCTAATGTGTTCTGGGATACAGTGGGAGGGGTCCTCTCACTGTTTAGCTCCAAATCTGAGCCAGCTAAGAGTTTTTCTCACTGATTCTGCCCTTTGAAGAGAAATTGAAAGAGGTTTTGCTGGGATCTGTTGTTAACTCATGTAACGGATACAACTTGAAGAAGAGATAATTGTGGGTTAGGAGATTTTCCAGTTTGACTGAGTGTGCTGCTGTAAAATAGTTACTTATCATTTATGTCTGGTGGAAACACCACATCCCAGAGCTGTCAGGTTTTCAGCAAACAAATAGCTTTAATTCCAGGCAAAGCGTCTTTGAGTTTATCCGACTCGATTTCATAAGACTGAAGACGGCATCAGTTGCTCGATGAGCCTGTAATCCTTTGGATGGATTTAATAATTGTCACACAAATATCTGCAGAAAGGGACATGAGGTTTTCATATATCAAAATGAGTTTGTGACCTGAATCTAGACTGAAAAACTGTATTTCAGTAAATGCCAAAGGGAGGGAAGAGCTCTCTTGTTTTCAGAGTGAAGTGCCTCTCTGGCTCCACTCATGGGAGTGATTCATTCCTGTAGCAAAAGAGGGAGACAACAGGGAGGAGAAAGAAAGAGAAAGCAGGCTGACCAAGTTATAATTAAATATATGTTGTTTCCCACAAGGTGTCTCAAAGGTGAACCACACATATTATGTCAGAGCAGGATGTTTTGTTATTGATGAGAATAGATTGAAAAATAATTACTTGTCCACACATTGGTGTTAACATTTTACTGGGCAGGTGAAATATTGGAATAGAGGAAAATGAACGCTTTAACAAGTTGATACTCTTGAAAATATAAAAATATGTTTGCTAATCCTATGAATCAAACCAGAAGAAGACACAAATCAATGTTCAACACATTAACAGAGATGGTCGAAGAAAAAAAGTCAGGTATAAAAAAAAAAAAACCTTCAAGATTTCAACTGAAACACTTGTTTTTCAACAAGAGTCAAATAGATTTAAGCTTTGGTTGGCATTTGATGTGGCCTTTTAACAACTCCTGTTGCTGCCCTAGTAAAGCAACATGAATCGGGAATCGCATGACTTAAAGCCGTATGTGCAGCTCTGAAGAAGGTGTGGGCTATGTGAAAGTAACATTCAAGACCTGCTCTGTGGGAGATTGTGCATTTAAGTAAAGCCAAAAATCCCTGCACAGATATCGTCAGGCAGGCGCAGCATGAGGAGGAGGTGCCAGGTTGTTGTGGCTGTGTCTGCATACTGTACATGCTACTGTGTAAAAAATTCCCCTATTACTCTGGGACAGCACAATGATCAAATCCACAAAGCAAGTCAAAATAAGAGAGCTGTAGGCGTGTTGCTCATTCTACAGAAGAACAATCCCTCATGTTATATTTCATTGTGAAGGTGACTAATCAGGCTTTCCAGCAATGTATAACACAACATCAATTGGTATCTTTAAATGGGAGAAATGAAAGACAAAACTAAAATTTCCATATTTTGTGTGATATGTTTATTCATGATCAACACAATATTCTTTTTTCCATAGTGTCATGATGATCCTGTCTTTTTTCATCTGGCATGCCATCCCTGTAAGATCTGTTTTTGTTTAGTACTTTTTGTTACTTCCTAGTTGCAGAGCCAATGTCATTTATACACTTTGAGTTGCCAGATAAGACACAGATGACTGTCTTTCGGCAAAAATCCAGCCTCTTGCAGTTATGAAAAATGACCAGAGATCATTTCTGCCCCATTAAAAAGCCGCTGCTCCATTAAAACATCTTCATGACCGGAGGCTTAATGAAATCTTGGTCAATATTGTCAGGAGGCTATAGCACAGCACAGAAACAGAGCTGGTGATAGTTTCCCCTGAACACGTAAGCATTGAGCGCAGGTTTGTGTAAATAGGCCGCTGTCTTCTAGAAGTTTCTGCTCACACAGCAGAGGGATGAACAAATAACAAGTAACTGAACAATGGCAGGGTTCATGCAGACTTCCAGCTATGAAAAAATCTTGTAGCAACTTCTTTAATGATGTAAATCTTTGAAATATAGAGAGGATAATGAAGCTATGATTTTCATACCAACACGTTTGTGTGCATGTCCTCATGCTGGCTGGTTAAAGTGAAATGAATTTTGTGCATTTTCAATTCATGGATTTTATCTATCAATATTGGTTAACTAGATTAAGTGATTCAGACTGATATGTTGGTTCTTTGCTTAGATAGCCTGACTATCTCATTGGAATCTCACTGCATATCTGTTTAAGCAGTCTGTTAAATTTTAACATCACCTTTCTTTTTAACCGCATGCTGTTTTTGTCTTGTTTCTTCTTCAAAGATAAGAAAAAAGGGAAGGACAAGGGCTCACATTTACACACCCAAAAACCGTTTTTGTGGTCAGTTGGTTGAATGCTGAGAAACTATATCACCGTAGATAATGCAGTTAGAGTTTGCATGGGAAAAGAACCAGGAAAGCTTCATCAAAAGAGACTGGCTATTAGCTCTTGGTGCAGCACATGATTTGTAACGTCTGCCCTGTTTTTAAACTCACAAACAATTCTCGTCTGTCCTTAAGGTCAAGTTTTGAACACAGATGTGTTTGAAAACTAACCAGCCACAAAGTTGTGACAGCACGTCACAAAGTTAATCTGCCATGTCCTGCGCACATCACTGATCTCACGTATGAATAGTTTGTTGTGCTATAAATAAGCCCGGCTTGGTGATAGTGACATGAGTCAGCTCTTGTTTTTGTGAGGCATACAGATGCAGTGTCTCAGATGATGTTTTGCTTTCAAAGTCCTTTAACAAAGTTGAATTGTCTGAAAAGCTGCAGGGTGAGATGGTTTGGTTGTGAATCAGGCCGCTACATTGTGTTTGGAGACTGACCTCTGTCATGGTGACGGAGGGGAAGAGTTGCAGTGAGTGCAAAACAAACCTATGCTGAAAGTGTGATATTGTGTTT
This sequence comes from Craterocephalus amniculus, assembly GCA_036024015.1. Taxonomy (NCBI): domain Eukaryota; kingdom Metazoa; phylum Chordata; class Actinopteri; order Atheriniformes; family Atherinidae; genus Craterocephalus; species Craterocephalus amniculus. The sequence continues at coordinate 16,936 of JAVQJG010240970.1, read as the reverse complement.
TGGAAGAAAGTGTTGTGTGCATGTTGGCATGTGTGTTTAGTAGATGTGATGAAGGGGAGGAGGAGCAACAAAATGGGACGTGTGACATGTGTACAATTAATGTGCCTTACTGCACATATGCATGCACAGTACTGTGTTAAAGTCACAGACATCCATTGCTTAATATGTGTCAAATTAACCACACTTTCTTGAAATCCTTTAAAGAAGGTTTCTGTGCAATATTTATCCAGACTTTCTGATGGTATTTTAAAGTGTTTTTTAATTAATCGCTTTTTCACTAATTTTCACTACAGTCTGTGTACATGATCACGATTAGAAAACTGCAATTTCTATTTTGTTTTGAATCATTAAAGGAAAAAATTGACTTTAGATTCTTACTTATGAATCTTTGTTTCCATGCAAGAACTAATAAGAGATGTCATTTATTCTCATTCCGTGTGTTGCATTTATGAAAATTGTCACAGAACCCAGCTGGACAGACATAAAATATGTTGTTTTGCACCAACAAGGTAATTCCAAAAAAGCTATAAGGTGAAAACTGAAATACCTGAAAGTGCTTGTAAAATAAATCTTTAAATCTCCCCACACCTTAACACTATTAGAGCAGTGTGCGATCAACTTGACAGGAAATAAAATGCAGCCAACATTCGAAGAGGAGCTTTGGAAAGCCCTTTAAGAAACTCAGAGAACCAATCCAGAAAAGGACTTGAAAATAAATAAAGCTTGAATTGGAGAGATTTAAAACTTGTTTGAATTGAACAAATTCTATAAATTGCTTTTCCATTCTTCTGGTAAGAAAATTTTGAGAAATAAGGAGGGGCTCAAGACTTTTGCACACCTTTGTGTACATGCATGTTTATTGTGAGCTCGTCTGATTTTGTGTTTATATTACTTCATTCATGCAAATCAGGACATTTCCTAATGCCGTTTTCTGGACAATGTGAAAGAAAATCACGGTATGTCTCCATAAAGCTGAATGTGAAAAAATATAATAATAGAATAAAACACAAAGGCCCCCTGACTTGTAATCAGTCTTTTCTAATTTCTTTAACATTGTAATTCTACTAGAAAAATATTGTATGGTCGTTTCCTCTCATCCACTCCCACACTTCCTCCCATCCACTTAAGTTTCCCCCACTCATCGTTCTGAGTGCTGATCTGGCAGATGTCACCAATCATTGTTTTCTTAGAACATTTTGTTAAGTGAAGAAAGGCCTGGGACAATGGGGATTTTAATCTATCGCAGTTTATCTCAATGAACTCTAACATAATCTTCACATCTTTCTGGCGTGTTTGATGTTTCTCTACTATCACCTGCACCAGTAGCTATCTGCCACAGCAAAGAAAAAATATCTTTTAGAGTTTCTCATTTTCTGAAGAGTAATTTCAAAAAGTTAGTGGGACACAACTGCTTATTCATGCTGATTGAAATGTTCATTCCAAATTCAATATTTCACCAAGCTGTTGCTAAATGATTGAATGGTTGTGTTCAGACGAACAATCAGAATGCACTGGGCTTTTCAGAAAGAGGACAGACTCCCAAGCTTCTGTTTTTAAAGCAAAAAGACATGCAGGAAGGAGTTATGCTCATGTTAATGTCAAAATAAACACTAATATAACAACACAGTTGTAGCTAATTATATCAGTGGTGGTTGGGTTCAATTAAACTTCCAGATCCAAACAGTGTGAACTCAATGCTATAGATGAATGTACCATTCCAAACCAATTCACTTTGTTCATGAAACACTTTAAAATAGCACATCTAGCAAAGTATTCAGAGCTGCAGAAGAAATGTCAAATGAAAGCAATGTGTTGTATAAGAAGACTTGGAAACAAGAAGTTAATCAGCCTGCCTGATGTGTGAAGTACAGCCCCGCACTTAAAAATGCACTGTCACCCCCTGAGTTTCATTTTTGTCTTAGAGATGACTAATAATAACTGATGAGCCAAAGTGAGAGAGCGTGGGGGTGTGCGTGGCTGAAGAAGATCAGATGATGTGGGCCGCAGCCAGAAACACATTTTAAGGCAAATTTTAAAAAATCTTAAAATCCATCCTAAAATAAACAAAGCCAATGAACTAGAGTAACGTGTTTTCATTTTTATCTGCTCTGGTTAAGAGTCAAGCAGCGGTATACTAAACCAAATGTGGTTGAGCAAATGGCATCTGACTACGCCTAACATGAAGTGTTAGTCTAAACAAATTGTGATCAAAACTATAGATTACAATCTCAAGCTGATGCAGCATCCAGCTGCTTAAGCTTTGTCTCATTTGAAAACATTTATGCTACAACAGAGGAGGGTGCGTTTTGGTTGCAAAAAAAGGGTTTCAAATGTAGTATTTAATGGCTTTGTATACACCCCCAATTTCAAACTTGGTCACCCATTGGGCTCTTGTGAGTCTCCTTCTAAATTCTCCAGTTTGTTCTTCACTTTGTCTCCAAGTTAAACTCTTGCTTATAGCAAGCTCAAAGTGACTAATTGGCTTTCTTACTGGCCATACCATGAGAAAAGCCGCTTTCAGAGTGGCTTAATCATGATGTTTGTTCTGTCCACAGGGGAGGCTGGCCAAACTTGCAATAGCTACTTATGAAAGCTCAGACATTCGATAAAAAAAAACAAAAAACTGTTAGAAACAGCCAGCATGGCCAACTAAACAGGAAAATCAGCTTTAAAGGCCCCTCAGCAACGTTTTTCTGTTTTCAAAGCTGCTACTTGAAACAAATTTAGCAGGTTTTATGACAAGAAAGGAAAAAAATTCAAGAAAATGTTGTTCTTACTTACTAAAGCTAAGTTCTTCATACATATAAATATAACCAAAATCACAGCATTAACGATGTTGTCTTTAACTTCTGTGCAATGTGATTCGGACAGTTGGTGTTAGAAATTCTGAGGTTCAGCTGATTGGAATGAATCTTTATCATGATTAAGGGAGCTTTTTACCCCGGATAGCTCATGTATCCTATATGGTATTGTCTTTCGAGAAATAAACTAAGCAGGTATGAGTGAAAAGTGACTCACAGCTTCATCGCTTTCTTGTGAATGTTGGCACCCACACAATCACACACACACACAAAGAATCCAAGGTGTCCCCAAGCAAAGATGGCAGCTGTTCTCAGCGTCGAGTTACATGTTTTGGAAAAGAAATATCAAATATCTGAAAAGTTCCCCTAAACATGTGAAGAGGCGCCTTCGGACATGGATCACATCCACGTGCACAAACGGAGTGTGTGTGAATGATCTGCTACATTGCGCATAAAAAGCAACTTCTACATTCTGTAGAGAGAAAGTGCATTAATCACACACACAAACGCAAATACCTGCACCACCCCCACCTGACGGGTGAGATATCATGAGCTACTTTTAGTTGCTCTTTATACTTGAGTTTTGTAAAAAAAAAATTAAAATTAATAATTCATGATATTCAAGGTAATTCAGAAGACAAACATTGAGAAGAGCAAACTCAGGAGCTTTTTGTCATCCTTAACATTTCTGATAGTCGATGGAGTCAATCTTAATCCTCTAAGTCTTTCTGACTTATGTACTTCCTCTGCATTCACCTTTCTGTTTCTAATTCCGGCCTTAACAGCCCTTTTACCATCTGTGTTCTTATGCAATCTGCCCATAAACAGAAAAATGGATGTGTCACTCCATTATTCTGTTTATACTTTGAATAGACAAAGAGCCCAGGCTGAGGTTTATGTGACGAGCATGCAGGGCTCTGAGCCTCCTTCCATTAAACTTATTATTTACTCCATTATGAAAACACAGTGACTCATTTATCTTGGCTGCAGGTGGATAAAGTAATGGGCTTTCTGTGCTTCTTTTCATAGTTTGTTTAGCAGCCAGAAAAATATCAATACGTACAATCTGGACTCTTCTTGAAAAGAGATCCCAAAGCATGTCCAAGCAAGAAGAAATATGCCAACGCATGTAGGATACAAAAGTGAGGAAGGAAGGTTGGAGAGCAGGGAAAGGAAACAAAAGGAGGCTGGCCTTTATTACTCCTCCAAGGGGGACGTCGGTTTTTCTCACAGTTTTGCTTTCAATGTATGTTCGTGGACGTAGAAAAGGAGTAAGAAGCTGGAAAGTCTTGTCCTGCTCCCTCCACATGTGTGATGTGTTTTTGTTGTTTTAGCTGCTACTGGAGTTAAATCAGTCCTAATCCCCTATCTCTTCCTGCTCCATGCTGTTTGCCCGATCCTCAGCCAGATGGTTCCTGTCCTCTACCTTGTGTTAAATTGAACCAATTGTGACTGTGGAAGCTGCTTTCAGAGTGCTACCAATATATTTTGAGGCGCTCTAATTGTTTTCTGTTGGACGTACGAACACCATACGGCTCACAACAAACAGACATAAAGTTAGACTGGGTTTATTATTCATCATGAATTTTATAAAGAAGCTGCTCTATGCATAGTTGATTGTCAGGGTTTTTTCCATTATCTTGTCACTTACTCCATTAGTTGTTTTTCTTTCTTTTTTTAACCATAGCACCCGAGTTTGTAGCACCCTTTTCATTGATTCTAAGGAGGTAAATAACGCAATTCATTGAGCAAGAAACCCCCACTGCACCTGACCTAAACAAGTTATCTGAAACTGCAATCAACTTTTATTCTGTAATGCAATTTGAATCTAAAACTATGTTTTTTTCCAATAAAAAGCATTAACAGAATTATCATATAAACCGTGATTATATAAGGGTTAAATGCTGAAATGATGCACAAGATGGCAAGCTTTATTAAAGTATTAGAAATGAACGGCTATAAAAGAAAAAAAAAAGATTTGGCCCAAAAGCTGCAAGTTGAGCTTGAAGGACTTTTCCAGGCCAAGAGACAGGACTGTAATCCCCTCAGCGTGGGATCCGGGCTCATTAAAGCACACCACCATTCTCACCCTGAAAGGACCCGTCGCCAGCTGAACAGTGACCCATTTTGGGTGTGACCCTTTCTCTTAAGAGACTGGGCTGTGGGGTCTTTTATACAGCATCCTGGGAACTAAAACTAAACATAGCACTCCTCTCAAGTGCGAGAGTGAATGAGCACCGATTCAGAAATATTCCAGCCATCTAAAGATCCATTATGCATTGCCACTTGTCTGTTTGCAGGGTCATGGGGAGCCAGAGCCTGTCCCAGTTTACATTGGAGGAGACATGCTACATCCTGGGTTATCTCAGCGCTTTGTTTGGTTTATCTTTCACTAAGGTGACAACTGAGATGGAGGCATGTGCTCCTCACTTTTCGCTTGTATGCCAGCAAGAAAAACTACATGGCTGAATCTCGGTGTGAACAAAGGAAGAACAAATTAATCTGTAACTGATTTGGGTTATATACAGTTTAATTAAATATCGACTGAAGTAATAAGTGACAGTTTATCAAATGTATTACCTTTTAAGGGTGGTACTGATCTGTCCCTTCATGCACTTGTGAGCAGCAGAGTCTAGAATGTGGAGTGCACCCATGAAACACTGGCCAATTCTTCTTGGCCAGTGCCAAAGAGCTTTTTCTATTTTGGACGTTTGTTTGGTGTCATTTATTGGATCAGATGATTTAGGTCTGACGAAACAAGACATGCTGGCAATTTAACAAATTATTCCTTAATGGCAGCAAGCCGCCTGGCAGCCTCATGAGACCACAGATGGGTTGCATGCAGTCTGTTCAAGTTTGCCGTCATGAAAACCTTGACTGTAGAAGACTATCTGACAAGGTGAGGAAACGATCTTCATGTGGTGTTGTGTTTTCTAGACGCCCATTTAGTTGCCTGTATTTGACATCGTCCGTCATATGTCGGTCAGGTCCCTGATCAGCAGTATACCCACAAGGCTTTGTTACATCAAAGAAATAATGGACCGAGAGCAAATTTCCCTACTTTTTCTGTTAGTTTACCTAAAACATGAGCAAAGAAAACCTACTGAATGATGGTCTTTGCTCAGTTCTATTTTGACGTTTCTGTGACAGCAATTTTTTCAGCACATGACATGAAATGTACGAGGAGTAAGAATGATTGCCAAGTTTCATTTTCACCTGAGATTCAGTTACAGCCTCCCTGAACAAGAAATACCACACAACCTGCTTTACTTTCTAGAAAGCACTCATGAACTACCTTAACCCCACTCTCTCATGCTGCCGCCATGCTGCAACACCTCCACCTTGTGTTCATGTGTGGGGCATGCTCATATTGGTTTATGTTTCATCCTGGATTTGATGGGAGGGTCTGAGGGTGGAGCTCCACCTTTGCTCCTCTACGCTCATGACCAAGCGCAGGTATATTCTTCTAAATGCTGTAATCCGAAGCCAGCAGCAAAGCAAGTAACAAGCCCCCTTGAAGCTGTCATTGATGGGAATGACATGTGGAGTCAGAGCTGCGCAGTAAAGAGGATGGACTGTATGGTGAAGCAGCCAGATGTTGCTCTCAACTAAATGCAGAAGAGATAAAACAAGTCTAACTAACGATGGGAGGTTTTTTGGCTGACTTGTTTCTACTCCTGCTGATTTCTACAGGGCAAGTTTATGGAGGTAAGGTGGTAGAGCGAGAAAAATCACACTTTCACCTCACTGTGACATGCAAAGGTTACAAGTGTTATTCTGTTATTCTACAGGGTGTAACAAACCACTAAATCTATTAAAACAGTTGATCCTTGTGGTTGTATGTTAAAGAAAATGTTTAGTGAATTTAAAACTGCATTTATGATTTTTTTTTTTTTTAACTCATCAAACTCATACTCTGAAGTTAATTCCATCCAAATTAAGACAAAGGGAATATTACTTAAAAAGTGTCTGTGACGGTTGGCAGCTTATTGTTTAATCCAGTCTAGTATTACAGACAGGTGACATATGGCAACATGCTAGATTATATTTTGATTGGACGTTTCATTTATCTGTTTGATTGATGCCACAATGCTCTTGATGTGAATTTTTGAACATTTTTTATAGTGCATAACTTGTAAATAGTGCATAACCAGTACATTTTTTTGCTTGGTTGGTTAATAATTTTATTGCAATGCACAAAATCTGACAAGTTTCTGTTAGATCAAATGATCCAGTGCTCACTTCATAGACATCAACATAAATGGCTCAAATATTGCAGCCTGCTTTTGGTGGGAAATATGGACTGGGCCTCAGTAATGCCTGAGAAAACACACATCTTTAAATCATCCTTGCAACTGACACGAAAAGCCTGCATACTCATTCAAGGTGTCTGCGACTGTAGGCAGATTATTATTAATCCAGTGTGCACTGATATCACACTGCAGATTAGAGATACATGGACACACATGGGTGATGGGTTATACTGACAGCGGGCTTATAGGCTTTATGCAGAACAGTATGCCGGGCCAGTCTGCTGACTGAGGACTTCTCACTGGGACCAGCTCCATAACACAGAATAATAACTTTGTAACAAATCTTATAGTTGCTGCAGGCACTTCCCAACTAGCGATGGTATGGGATGGAGGGGGAACATTTATGAATAACTAAGCAACCCAACAAGGCAAAGATATCTGTTTAAAGAGAAGATTACATTTCAGATAAATATGTAAAAGATATCATTCTTTTCTTCTTCTCTTTAATCTGATTAAATGCTCTCTTTGCTTCTCTGTCGTGGTTATTGCCACTCTGCTTGTTTTCCATCTTCTATAGTCCTCTGCATGATCATGGAAGGGACAGGAGCTTAAGCAGGTTCGGGGCGAGAAGCAGGGTTCGTTCTGGACGGGTTGCAAGTCCATCGCAGGCCCAGCCTATTACACTGTGATGGTTGTTTTTAAGAGTGCTTTGGAAAGTTTTCATTGCCATCCGTTCACAATCACACAGACACACAGGTCCATATCTCTCTGACCTCTATTTGCTGTATATTTCCACAAATGGACCACCAGTTTGACTGAGTGCTCCATTACTGGCGTTTTGTGGGTCAAATCAATAGAAACTGAAGATAGCTTAAATGTCATTTGTATTATTCAAACTTTGTGAAAGAAATGGGCTACTGACCACTATGGACAAGTGAAGCTTGATTGCATACATACATTTTTAAATCTCTATTCAGCAAAAGTTTTATTATTTGTAACTCAATAATACCCACCGTCTGCTAAATGTAGCAATTTAAATTTTATGTTTTTTGGGGGGTGCGGAGTTTTATAAGTTCCTAACAAAGTGAATGAAACTGATTATGATATTACGCCTAATGCCACAATCACATCAAAGTTTCATTTTGATAAATTTTTTTCTTAAAACAAAAAAACTAAACAAGCAGGTAAAGCCTACCAGATGATGTTAATTACACATGAGCATGTCAGTCTTAGCATCCTAGCTAAGTGCAATCAGCTCAATGAGTTATGTTGAAAAATGACCTGTGGAGCTGAGTCTGGATACAAACATATTAAATTTTTATTTGAAGTAAATTTTCCTCATTCAAGTTTCATAGCACGTAATGAGAAAAGCGGCACCCAACAAATGATTCGACTATTGCATTTGTATAGGCTAATTTGCGTCATTGGGGCCAACAGTGTATAATTAGCATCCGAAAGGTTCAGCAGGAGCTGCTCCTGAATCCATTAGCTGTCATTAATTGAATTCAGATAGAAGCTGTAAAGTGCAGAGTAGGCATCACATTGACAAAGCAGTCACTTTAGATAAATGGGATAGTGTTTGATCATCGCAAGGTTAGCATCTCATCTTATATGCCACTGAGATGCCACATATCAGCACATTTAATAAAACAATTCAGTACAACACAATTCTTAAATGGGGTTAAACCAAGCTTAATATTAACAAGCCTTTGTTTAATTGATCTGGTATAAACTTTGGCTCAAACTTTTCATCTGTGTCCTTTTTCTATGTTGCAGTTTCATTCTACGGCGATGGCTACATCCACCTGCAGACAGTGGAAAAATCCATGCAGACATTAATCCATGTGCGATTTTGTACATCTAGTCAGTCAGGGCTGCTGTTATTGGCAGCAGGACGCAGAGACTTCTTGCTTCTGGAGCTGATCTCTGGGCACTTGCAGGTTAGTTTTGATGTATTAACACATACTACATGTAAATGACAGGAATCTATAGATGGGAGCAGGGATCAAAAGGAGGTTTTTCTATTTTATCAGAGCAGTGAAACCTTAGTTTAAACAAAAATGTTTCACACCTTTAAAGCATGTTAAAAAAGATATGGGCCTGGGGCTATGGTACCTAAGGTACATTGGCATTTACTATCTAGAGGAGGGTCCGGAAGCAAGCCTATGTTGGTGTCAGATTACTTGCAGAGAGAAACCCCCTGGCGCTGGCTTTATTTGAGAACAAGTTGCTTCATGACTGAGGTTAGGAGAGAAAACCACAACAGTTTAATAAAACTTTAACTGCAAGGCAAGAGGAACGTTAATGAAGAATTGGTTGCATTTATGTTTGTGGAATAATTCTTTAATACACGATTAACAAGTCCTTTGATTCGGTTTTATGTGCACACTCTAAAGCACCAATGCAGTTCATGTTTTTTTTAAATAATTTGTACCCCTTTTCTCTTTCAAATGTTGTCTGTGTGAAGGCAAAGAAACAAAAATAAATGTCTTTTTCGCTCTTTCCTCCTCAACTCCATCCTCACCCCTTAGGTACGTCTGAATCTGGGCTCAGGCGAGCGTTCGTTACGCTCAGAAAAACCTACCCACCTCAGCAATCTGGCATGGCATACGATCGACGTAAACCACACACACCATGATGTCATCTTGACTGTGGACCAAAGCTCTCCTACCACCCTCCGGATGCCAGGACCAGACCTGGAGCTCAGCGTTGAGGACGGGCTCTTTGTGGGTGGAACAGCGGGACTGAATCATCCCTACCTTTTCAATACCTCATCTGGGTTCAGGGGTTGCATGGAGGAAGTTGTCTTCAATGAACACAATCTACTGTCCAGCCTGAGGCCATATTCTGGGTACAAGAGCATCCACGAAGTTTCTCTAGGCTGTAGTGCACAGTTTTCAGCAATAGAAGAAGATCCTGTCAGTTTTTTCAGCTCCAGGGCCTTTGTTTCTCTTCCTGCATGGGAGGTACTTCAAGAGGGGGTGTTTGAGTGTGAGCTGCACCCTTCTGCAAAGGAAGGAAATGGTGTTGTTCTGTTTAGCTCTAGCAGTGCAGGAGGATTTGTATCCATGGAGATCAGAGATGGTCACCTGGTGACTTCGGTCGGAAATGGAGCGGGGAGTAAAACCGAACTACACTCTTTGACACACGTATACAGCAACCACACTTGGTACTCCATCCAGCTGCACTTACTGCCTCATCGCGTCCAGATGAAAGTAGACAAGGAGCTGGTGAGGGCCAGCTTAACTCAGGAACTTCAGGTCATCCAGCTCAAAGGGCCCCTCTTCCTTGGAGGCCTGAACGAAGAAGCTCTGGCAGAGGCGAGCCGTGCAGGATTGCCTTCTGTTGGAGGAAGGGGAGGCTCCTTTCAAGGTTGCCTCAAAGAAATTAGGGTCAATACTCAAAAAGTTGGCCTGCCCCAAGCCACAGTCACCAAGGACCTCGCTGTTGGATGTAAAGCAGGACCATCTCCAATGTCACCAACGAGCACCAGCCCGACAGATCTTCCTCAGTTTGATGTTACGACCACGCAGGAAATGACCAATAAAAAGAACCCTAACTTCTTGTTTCTGAGGCAGCTTGAGGTAGCCGAGGGAGGCCGGGCACCACTGGAACCCAAACACATAAAGGTAGAAATTGTACTCTTCTTATCTGTATCTCGAATCCTTTAAAAATAAAACGTGACAGATTCCTGTCTGTATGCATTTGCACATTCTTCCAGGTGAATCTGGATTTCCGTAAACTTGGCATCCATCCATCTCAGTTGATGTTCCGTGTTGAAGAGCGGCCTGTTCATGGCCAGCTGCAGTTGGACCTCAGTCCAGACTCGGAAGGGGTGTCAGATGTAGAGCAGGAGAGCGCTATCACCATGGGAACAGTGGAGAAGGAAAAGACCTTCAGTATGCTGGACCTGTGGCAGGGTCGGGTGATGTACGTCCACGGTGGCTCAGAGGACCAGAATGACTTCTTCATGTTTTCAGTATTCTCCAGCAATAAGAAGGAGCTTCCTATGTTTCTGAAGGACAACCGTCTCCATCGTTTTGATATCAGCATCAGCCCTGTTAATGATGCTCCTGTCCTCAGCCTACCAGAGGGAAACCTTTTTAATCTGCTCGAGAAATCCAGACGACAGGTACATAAAGCAGAATCATGGTTCATATGAATATTTGTGTCTGTTCAACAGAAGAAAATACAACTTAATGCTTCCCCAATTCTTACAGCTGACAACACATGTGCTAAGAGTGTCAGACCCTGACAGCAGTCCTGAAGAGTTGGTTTTCAGCTCTGTGGGGAACTTCAACACTGAGGCGGGGCACCTGGAGCACCTGGATTACCCTGACAGGTTTGTGCTATAGCTTGTGTAGCTTTTATTATCCCTCCTAAATGGTCTTGGAAAGTGAAATATCTCTGTATCATTGTATAAGCTTTAAGAACAAAACTTGCCAGGAGAAGTGTAATCATAGAGTCAGGGTATGAAGCAGAAATCTCACACCGAATGGCCAAGGGGCTTTAAATTACTGACCAGCAATGCTGCTACTCAAGATTGGCAACTGACTGCAACATTATTGCATTATCATACCCCAATGCCGTCATGACTTGAGTGGAAATGCCATCAGTAAGACAGTGAGAGCTGTGCCGTATTAAAAAATCTCTAAGAATGTCTTGTGAAACTGCCAGCTGTTTCTCCATGAACCAACATGCCTTTTTTGATTTGTCTTGATTGTGTTGCCTCAAATCAACATTTTTTATCTTGTCCTATCCACCTTTGTTTTGTTTAGCAAAGTGTTCAATGTCTGTTAGTGAGAAATGAATTCTCATAGAAAAACAAATTGTGACTGAAAAGTTTTGTTTGGCAAAGTTTCTCAAAACAGCAGTGACATGTGGAAAAAGTGTTTTCAGGTGAAATAAATGTGGTAAAACTCACTGTGCACTTAAACCCTAACAAGTACAAGACTTATTAAATTGTTCAGCAAGCTTAATAATTTATAAAAGTGACATTTACGGCTGTATCTAGCTGAGAACAGGAGGGTCTTTAAACTGGATTCAAGTAAACTGAATATTTCGGCTGAACTGAAGCTTTCTGTGAATTTATTTCAGACACTCAGGGCATAGAAGCTGAAGGCAGCTTCTGCATGTCTGGTTCTGCCTCTGGGACCTGATTAAAAAAATCTAGATCCAGATGATCTGAGGGGTCTGATAGGTTCATATGTGGGTCAAGAGTTGACTGATGTATTTTGGTCCTAAACCATTCAGAGCTTTATAGACCCAACAACAGAGCTTTGAAGTCTATCCTCTGATGGAAAGGAAGCTAACAACCCCAGAACTGGACTGTTTTGGTCTACTGTCTTGGTGATTAATGGAGCAGCAGATTTCTGAATAAGCTTCAGTTGTCTGATTGATTTTTTTGGTAGACCTGTATATGAAAGCATGAACCAGTTTTTCCAGGTGAGACATTAGATCTTCTAACATTGGTATATTCTTAAGGTGATAGATTAGTTAGTTTAATTTTAGTTTATTGAGTTTATTTTGTTTAACATAATCATAAAACATTTCTTTAAAGAAATTAAAATAAAAGACAAAGCAATCAAAAAAGAACAAGAAGAAAGAAAACAAGCAAGCAAAATCATTAAGCCACTTCTTTCTCCCTTTTCTACTCTTTCCTCATACAGAATTGCTTGCCTTATGACCATTGTGGTCCGAAAAAACAGGAGCAGGCAGAAGTATAAACTTTTCAAGGCCTGCTCCCAAAAACAAAAATATAAAGATAAAAATAGTAAAACAAATATACAGTCTGCTGTCAAATTGTAACAAGCACAGCATTTTCCACCCTAACAAGACAGTAACAAAGATACAATAAATCATTATATTTCCATCCTATATATACAAGGTTTATCAGTTTTGAATAGTTCCTTGAATTTATTTACTGTTTCACATAATTTCATTTTATTGCTCAATTTATTCCACAAGAAGACTCCCCAGATTCTAGGGCTAGGTAGTTTTAAGTTTGTTCTTGATGGTTGTTATTTAAATATACATGATCCTCGTAGATCGTATCTACTTTCCCTAATCTGAAACAACCCCTGGATACTGTCAGGAACCTTCCGATGAATTACACTATACATAAGCTGTGCTGTTTTAAAGTCGACAAGGTCTTTAAACTTAAGTGCATAACAAAGAGTTGGCTGGTTGGTTGTCTAAACTGCGCATTGCAAATTACTCGTATTGCTTTTTTCTGAATAATGTTTATTGGATCAATGTTTGTTTTATACCTGTTCCCCCAAACTTCCACACAATAGGTCATGAATGGCAGTATGAAGGAGCAGTATAAAGTAAACAGTGATAGTAGGCAGACGTTGTGATTCCTCAGTTTTTGTTCAGGCTCATCCAGTTATTAGCCTTCTCAAAGCATTTACCCAGAGCTTGTGTTGGTCTCCTGGTGACATTGTAATATAAATCTGTGTTGTCTGCAGCTATAGTAACTAATGTTGTTCTGTATTATCTGTTCCAGTGGGTGCATGTACATGTTAAACAGAAGAGACTCCAAGGTGGAACCTTGGGGAACTCCACATGCAATTCTTGTTTGCTAAGATGTGAAGTTACCTAGTGACACAAACAACTTTCTTGTCTTCATGTTCACTTTTCTTCTAATTTCATAATCAGTTTATTACAGCGCCAGTGAGGCCATCCCAGCTTAGCACTAAAACATTTTTCCACCATCTGTATGCAAACATGCCATTAATGAGAGCAGTCTTAGTGGCGTGGTTCTGTCTAAAACCTGACTGGAAGACATAGCAGTTGTTTTGTGTCAGTAAGCTGGTAAAAGTCTTCTTTCTTACAAATGAAAGACTTGAGATCAGCCGGTAGTTGTTCACTTGTGTCTTGTCTGCACTGTCCCTTTTTAGCAAAGATTACTGATGGCCAAAATTAAAGATAAGACAGTCAGTAACAGATATGGCTCCAAGGTTTTTGAGATATTTAAGAAAAAAACTGCATTATGGTGTTAAAACTGGTTGTCACTGGACAAAACATAAACAAACTGCTCATCTGATGCTCTGAATTCTGTTTATTCGGGATTTTTTCACATTGCAGACCTTGGTTGATAAAAGTTCAGTTGCTACAGGAGGGTTGACACGGAAGGGTTTGTTAGCTTGTTAGCTGTAGCGAGTAAGGTTGAAGCATTGTGACAATTTATGGCAATAATGTCAGAGAAATAAGACTTCCTTGCATTCCTCAGTTGAGAAATTATAAGAGTCAAGTTCCTCTTACACATGTCATTGTAGTGAACCTGTAGATTAGTTTTTCTCCATCTGCATTCAGCTTTTAGACAGTATAATATACTAGTCACAATAATACTAGTTACAGAAATTAGTTACAGTTACAGTAACATGATGAATTGTGAATATTACACTCTTCTTACGTTGGCTTTTTACATTACTTTCGCTAGAATATTTGAGTGAAGCATTAGGAGTAACTTGTAAATATAACTGCTAAATTTTCCAGCTAGATTTCTATCTTATACATGAAAATAACTTTACTGAACCTTTCTTCCAGGCCCATCACTTATTTTACTCTAAATGATTTAGAGGAGGGGAAGATCAGCTTTGTGCACGCAGGGGCGTCCTCCGCTAGGCTTGCATTCAGAGTCAGTGACGGGCAGAAGGTGAGTAATGTTGTGGCTTTCACAAGTTGCAGTAAGCTCACAAATATTGGAAATAGTACATATGTAAAGATAATAAACATTGTACACATGTCACATATGAAATTGTAGAAGTACCGAAAACGGGATATGTTTATGTTTTTCAACAGAATAAAAGGGATTCTCTCACTTGACATGCTAGTTTTTCATTTATGATCACCTGTGTGATATTTTTCTTTGCTTATCCTTTTCTCCAGGTGAGCAACACAGTAGTCCTGAGGATAATGTCGGTGGCACTTGAACATAAACTGGTAAATAATACTGGACTGGAGGTTAATCAAGGCGAAGCTTCTCTCATTACCACCAATAACCTTGCAGTACATGTTAACGTGGCCAATCATACAGTGGACATCTGGTACGATGTCATAGAGCTGCCACAGTATGGTGAAATACAACGGTTGCACTCAAGTGGCGAATGGAAATCGACAACCTCCTTTTCTCAGAAACTTCTAGAAAAAGATCGGATCCGATACATCAGCACTTATCACGGCCTTCAGACTCAGAGCAACACCGTTGATCGCTTCAGATGTAAAGTTGTCATTAATTCAATGGCCAAAGAGGACGTTTTCTTTCGCATTATGGTAAACTGGATTCATTTGAAGGTAACAAGAAGCAAAATGGAAGTCAATGGTCTGCAGAGTGCTGTTCTCACTCCAGAGGACCTTCATGTGATTTCTAAGGGTGTTAAACTCAATGAGAGTGAACTTTTCTTCAGGCTCCTTACGGTACCAAAGAAAGGACAGCTCTTCCTCAACAGCAAACCTCTCCATAGGAACTCAACTTTCAGCCAAAAGAACATCACAGAAGGTTTGGTGAAGTATGAACTTTTCAACAGGCTGCATGATGACACAAGAGACTCCTTCAGCTTCCAGGTGTTTTCTGGCCATGCCAACTCAACAGCCTATGACTTCAGGATCAATATTAAAGCTGAATCAAACGTCATCACGAATGTAAACAAAGGCCTTTCAATCCTAGAAGGAGCAAGTAAAGTTATTACTAAAGATATTCTGTTCACTCACACAGCGGGAAACCGGGAAGTCCATTATAACATCACGCTAGGCCCGAGGCATGGGCAGATAAGGAAGATCAATCTCTCTAACTCGACTTCAATCAATGACAACATTGTGACCTTCACAAATCAGGATATCACCCAGGAGCGGATCATGTACGTTCATGACGACAGTGAGACAAAACAGGATTACTTTACATTTCAAGTCATTGTTTACAAGCCACAGAAACACACAAACAAGAAGGAGGACAGACCCCCAGAAGAGCACACCTTTAACATCTCTGTGCAACTCGTCAATGATCAGAGACCTGTAAGGGTGGTCGACAAGGTTTTCCACGTGGCCCGCGATAGCCAAAGGCTGGTGACACTGAATGATCTTTGTTATCGGGACGATGACTCGGATTTTGAGGACAGCTGGCTGGTTTACACACGGAGGGGGATTCCAATGGGAGAGCTGGTGCAGGCCAGCGATCCCAGTCACAGGCTGTACGAGTTCACACAGCGGGACCTCGAGCAGGTTAGCATTTAGTATTTATATGTGAAAACTTTTCATGATGTAGGGGACTGATTAGGTCCAAAATGTGTAGATTTATCAAGGCATGCAGGTATTCAAGTCTGTCATAAAGGTTTAGATGTTGTCAGTAAAAATGGGAATATCTGCCTATCATATGGTATCTCAGATTGCTATTCTTTGAGGGTCTTCTGACACCCACCTCCATAAAGCACATAATGGAAACTTAAAGAGCATGCTTTCTAGCTCAGTATTAGCCTAATTAAACATTGATTATTCTGGGAACTCGTTAAATGTGTTAGTTGTGACAGGTCAAAGCGGTCTCCATCCAGAATGTGGAACAGCCATGTTTGTCCACAGTGTCAACGTGGAAGAAAACGACCTCAGACACCAAAACTTTATATGCAGACCCACAAACCGCTCGTACCAGCGTTTTAAAAAAACAACGCGGCGAGACAGCCTGTTGAATCCACCGCCATACACACTAGATTTAGTTTACGCCAAATGGGGACTCGCCATCCCAAACTGGACATGGGTTCTCTTTACTTCTGTTACGTAGGCCCACTTACAGAGGGTAAAATACAGCAAGTCACGTGATGAAACGAGCTGACCAGAGTCCTTTTACATTTAGTAGTAAATTAATTCTAAATCAAGACTTATGGTCTC
>JAVQJG010240958.1:0-13819 GCA_036024015.1 Craterocephalus amniculus | reverse complement strand
TTAGTGAATTGGCGAATATACAGAATGGAATCAATGAATTTGTTATTTTGCGCCTTGTCAGTCTGCCGTCTCACACAAACCAGTGTCACTTACCGCATGACGTCACCTACCTGCGTCCTACTACTGCAAATACCTTCTGAGTAAAACGTTTTGTTCACTCACTAATGTTTTTCCACTTTGAACAAAAAAAAGAGAATTTCAACTGCTGACTTAAAAGCCTATGCATAGTTCATATCAGCTCACCTTGACTATGTCATTCAGGTGCAACGTCACTCATTACCTGGACAAAAGGGCACAAGCACATAAGCTGCACTCCCTTTGTTATTTACAATGACTATAACAGCTAAAAAAAGCAAAGCATGAATATTTACCTGTTTAAAAGATTTCACGACGATGATGCAGAATAGTGTTTGAAACCAGAAATGTTTTGCATTTTAGTTTTGTGGTAGACATAAGTTCTTACCCCTGTCCATTCCTTTTCTAACATGCAGGGAAAAGGAAATGAAAAAGAGTAAATACTGTTAATGTAAACATGAATGTTTACATTTGACAGAATAGACAGAAGGCATCAGAGCGAAGCTTGAGCTATTTTCAGGTGGCGATAAAACATAACCAGAACTCATTTTCTCTTCATGCCAGTACTCATGTTTGAACAGGAAATCCAAAATTAATATTTCATGAATCCTTCTTCAGAAGTGCGTTGTTGGATTAATAAGGGAAATATAGAATCCCTCCATCTGCTCACAATGAGCCATCTCCTGTGTAACATTAAACAAAACTTCCTAGTATTTCACTCTTATAACTCTTCTATCTTGCATCCAGCATCTTTTATATGTTAACAAAGCAGAGTCTAGCCCAGAGGAGCCAGACATGGCTAAAGTTCCTCATCCAGCAGAACTCTATTCATCATTGGTTTTTGCCAGGAGGCAGTGTATACCCATTACTGGCTGCATTGACCACATGAGAGGAGAGGGTCAGGCGATTTTTTCCATTAGAGGCATGGAGTTGTTTTGTGTGGAGTTATAGTTATGGGAAAGGCTTTTAGAGCATGTTACACACTTCCATGAGCTTTATTGTTCCCAAGACACAAGAGTGCCCTGGTTAGAGCTATCAGGCATAAAGTCAACAGAAGTTTCAAAAGGGTTTAAAAGGGCCTACATGTTTTATAGGTTCTTGCAGTGTCAAGCTTTAGCACAGATTTATCTTCTGAACTGTTGCTTCACGTAAATCTCTTATGCTTTGTAATACCATATATCTGCTTATGCTATTCCATTTGGTCATGCTTTGAAGTCATGCCCTCTGTACACTGGCTGGTTTTTGTGGTCTTTGCACAAACATGAAATATTAAACTTGAGGATGCCTCAAGAGTTGCATCAAAAAAGATTTATGACGGACATGAGACGGCAAACTTTTGGTCCGATGGCCAGTTCAATCATTACTTTCATCCAGCATGAAATACCGTAACTACCGTCTGTGTAATTACCCTGATAACTATTGATGGCAGAGGATGACACCTCCTAAAATTGATGACGTTTGCACTGATGGAAATTAGCTGGAGATTTACGGTTCTCAATGAACAACCTATATATTAACCAGCTTGAACAGATTTGAATCTTGAGTTGCTGCTGACTACTTTGGTTCACCAAATTCATGTAGGTATATCCTTTTTAAAACATTAATATGTTTTCAGTCCTCTATTAAAAGGTAGCCTGTTATCGTCCTCTGGTCTGTGCAAACAGTTTTACTGGGTTATTTTAAGCAATAATAACCAAACTCACAGAAAAGCTCATCAAAAAATCCTTCTTAAAACTTTAAAGGTTGTTTGTATTTTTCCTTCAAAAAGTTCTGAATTTTAAAGAGAGCAGATGTAAAACATCTGCTGCTAAATGAGTGGAAATATTATACAATTAGAGCAGCAAAGCTTCAGGAAGGAAGTCAAAGATAAATTATTTATCTCTGACGAAAACGGCAAACTTGAAGGGAGTCTTATCTTGTGTGATTCTAGGTTTTGTCAGCCCCCAGCTACTTCTAATCTTCAAATCCTTTATTGAATTGTTAAATATGATGGGAAGAATTTAAATGACTGCATGGAAAATGAACTGGAAAATAGAATTTGGGATATACATTTATTGCTTGAACTTATCATTTGTCCAACAACCAACACATATTTATACATACAAACGTTTTCCTCATGGGGCTCCAAGAAGTGTTGTGTGATGGGACATGTGAGGTGGGCGTAGATGAGGTGTGAAAGCATGAAGGGGGATGTAGTGACTTCCGCATTGCTACTAATGCGAGGATGAATGAACCGCTTTAATTAGCAGCTGATCGAGGTGGTGAGAAAGTACAAAAATGTCTCCAACACACCGTGAATAAAAACATGCATACTGTCAGGGACCAAGTTTCACGTAAAATGAAAAATAACCGGGTCAACAGGCTCCTAGAGAAGGCACAGGAAAAGTTCTTCTGTAGTGTATAACATTGACTTTAAACATATCTAAAGCAGTTTACATGACTTGTCTCTTGGTTAAAAACAAAGTCAACCAGCTGTTGGACCATCAATGATTGCATGCAGTTGTTTACGGATGGAAAACTAACATCGACTGCAGATGAGAGTAGTGTGTCAGAAAGGGCTTAAAGTCATTATGACCTGTTAGTCCCTTTATGTCACACTCTGTATTGCACAATGCTTCCACTTTTGAAGGATTTTGTATTTCAAAGTTATGATCCAGCTTTTTTCTTTTAGTAGAGGTTTGCCTTGACATATATGTTTGAAACAAATTGGAAAGATGTTTAACTTTCAAGTTTGAAATGTTTCTTGTGTCTAAGTTTGTAAAAATGTCTTTCTTAATTCCCTTGCTTATCCTGAGCTTACACATTTCTACTCTTTTACTAAGCAGAAACTTTTTCTGGGCTCTTTATTTAGTCACTGACTGAAACCAGGGATGTTGAAGCTCAAGGTTAAAGCCCAACCTCTAGGCCACTGAATCCACCCTCCATGAGTAGTGTTTTAATGAACTAACACGTGAAACTCTTTTCTCCTTTAGTGACCATTCTCCTGCACTCGACAATCAGGGATCGACTGTCACAGATCTCCCTCATTCTCTCCTTCACGCCCTTCTGCCTCCATTAGGACCCTGGTACCATGATAGGGAACGTGGTAGATAGGGGGACAGACTTTGGTAGTGCTGGGGTGGTAAAGAAAGGGAAGGGAGGATAATCTGCCGGGCCAGCCCTGGTTCATCACCTTGCTGGAGGCCATGCATGGATTGGTGGTGGTGGCGTGGGGGAACGGGGTTGGGGGGGGTTGTTTGTTGACTTATAGGGCCACAGAAGCTGCCCCAGCTCTCAGTGTGCCCATTATCTGCCATCTTGGTCCTAAACTCCCAGAGTGCACCTTTTCTCTCCTGATCAGGAGCTACCCTCCATTTTCACCGGTAAGCCGTTTGTCACTAGACCTGATGGAGGATTTTGTAGAATTCTGCCAACAAAATAGATTTGATATGTAAAAGTTGATAGGTTATTGATTATGAAACTATGACTGAAGTCTTCAATGCAGATAGCTTTCTGTTATCTAAAATCCTTTCATCGCTTACGTCTTTCAGAAGATTGTGTGTTGTTTATCTAAAAATATGCACTTTGCTCTAAAGAGACAAGACTCAAATCTAAGGATGTAAACAAGCTGGTGTCCATCGCTTCCGCCAACTACTTTAGGATCTTAAAGATCAGTCAAAAGCGTCACAACAAAAGAGAGCAGATTTGGTCTGATTTGGAACAACACGCACTCCTTCCTCTTCTCTTATGATTCAATGTGGAGCACATTTAATGCTCTATTTGTAGTTTCTCCCATGGGCCATTTTACAGTCGGGTGGTTAGGTAAGGGCACAATTACTATTTTGTGTTGTTTAGGTAGCCTATATGAATTAAAACCATTACTGAAGCCTTGTTGCAAAGATTTTTTGTTGATAAAGGAACAAAACTGGGCTTTGAATGCAGAGCATCTGTGCTAAATTCAAAACAATTGACAATGAAGTAAAACCTGTTCTTTATTGTCTCCATTGCCCCTAATCCAGACGGTATAACCCTACCGTTTGCTTTTCCCTGGCAGCTCCCTTAATTGTTCTGCTGCTGCCCTCCAACCCTAATAAAGTCAGATTAAGCTCTGCACAACTGTCCATCTGACATGAGGGCTGGATTTGTGCTGGATTGGAAAATCTGGATGCTTTGCCTCCAAAGCTCTGTAATTCTGCACATACACAACCACAGAGAAGCAGATTAAAAAGCAGGAGCAGAGAGGATGTAGAGGATATGCGTGTCACAGCAGTGTGTCTGTGCACCTCTAATGTTTCAGTATGTCTTTGCGGTGAGCGGTTGTGCAAATTCGAGAAGTTCCCCCAAATATAACCAGTAGAAGAAACTCTGTGTGCATCATTTGAACATTAGCCGCGTCATTTTTGTGTCAATTATCATCAATGGTGACAAGGACGATAGCTTTTTGGGTTTCAGCGGCGCTCGACCCTCCCTCAGGAGGTCGGACGCCCTCGAGGCTACAGTTCTGATTCAGACCACCCAGACATGCCCCCGCAATGCCCATGTGCCTCACTGGGCATGTCCCCCCCTTTGTTGCAGCTGAAGGGAAGTGGGGGCTGCAGAGAAGGGCGGTGGGTGATGGTCACCCAGATTACCCCTCATCTTACGGCCTATTTACAACCAACACTAAACAGGACGGCAAACAGCAACGCAGTGACATCATATAATTAAGTGGGTTTCATCATATAATTTCGAGAGGCGTCACGTGTCTCGCTGGTCGCTCACGTGACCCACCGGTTTGGACCAATAGGGTGGTAGAATTTGTCTTGGGCAGAGCGAAAGGAAGAGGGGGAAAAAAAATCATTTCCCTTTGCGATTTTTAATCTTGCAACGCAGAAAGTGATCGTCAGCTACTGCATCCTGCGCCACACAAAGGTAAACCTTCTTTTCTTGGTTCATAAGAGTCGTATTCAAAACAAAGGTGTTCTTTCACATTTTCTTCCAGAGTTATAGCATTTAATTATATCATTTATTTACCGTTTTCTAAAAAGAAAATGTGGTTGCTGGACTTCCAAAGGCTTCAAACAGCGAGGAACTTGCATGGGTTTCACGTCTGAGTGGGATCGGGTTGCGCCATCAATAATTAATTAACTTGATAACTTACCTACAGCCAGAAATAATCATCCCAATAACGGCCTGCCACAATAGCAACTCACTGACTTGTTATCCAATTTGAAGTTTTTCTGGAAGTTATTCTCAGCGAGCCTCTGTGAGTGGACCACATGAAGGGTGGAAGTATTTCGCTTTCCCCAGGGAATAGTCAATTTTTCTGCCCAGTCGATTTCGCTTTCAGGGTCTCTTGATTGTCATAGTTTCATTGTTCATTGTCTGCTTCAGGGTAAGCATGAGCGATTTTATTGTTTGAGAATTAGCGATGAAACATCGAGCCTGAAAAGTGGTTAAAGAAAGTGCCGTTTATCTGCCATCAGCTGCAAAGCTGGACTGACCTTTTTTACTGTAAGAAAGAAGACATGATGGTCAGTGGAATTGATACGAGTCCCCCCCTAAAAGATCATTATTCCAATTATCGTCACACTGATATTAGTGCTGCTGATGGCCTTATTCTTGGCTAGTCATACACCAAAAATGTCATTCGTCATTACCTCAAAAGCTAATCTGCGTTTAACTTGGAAGACTCGGATGAATCCCCCCTTTGTTGGGATGATTTCATTGCCGTGAGATTAAAGTCTGGGATGCTCATAAATGTGTTTGCAGGGCGACGGTGCCCAAACGGTGCAACAATTCGTAAAAAGGAGGGAAAGCGTAGAAAAGGGGGGCATCCTCGGCGTGTTCTGCGCGACCGCTCGGGGAAAGCTCGCCTATGGAAGCCATGACTTTGTGACAAGCAGTGATCTCACATTACAAATTGTGGCAAATCTAAAATGGCCGACTTAACGCTCAGCTCTTAGCACCACATTCACAGCACAACATGGTGTGCCCGCATTGTGAAGCCTTTTACGCTGGACTCGCAGGAACACCTAAACCCCCCCCCCCACTCACCCCATGATACCGGGACTATTTTAAGCGAGAAGTCGGCGGGGTAGTTGTAAGCTACTTGGTGATAGTTGGTCATCTTTGCTCGGTGCATCCTCTGACTGGTAGCGGTGAAGATGTGCTGGCCGCGGTTTTGATTGTGATTTAGGCTGAGCTATCAGGATGCTGGGCTGCTGATGTGGGCTGACAGCTCTTGAGAGCACTGTCATAGCGGCGTATAGGAAGGCCGACTGGGCGGAAGCCCCCCCACTTTGCTACATACAACAAAAGCCTGCACCAGGCGAGACGAGGGCTACCAGGAAACCGGCGGTGAAAACCTGAGGTCTCCCACGAGTCCGTTTCTTTTCCATACTCGGCCTGCCTGCAGTTACCGTCGGACAGCAGCGAGCATTTATTCATCCTCCATTTTTTCTCCCATGCGCCTTCATCATCGCCGTCTCAAACTTTCTCTGAGAGGTTTTCGCCCCTGAAAGCAGAACCTAGTTTTTAGAAAGTGAGAAATTCCTTTAATCCAAAACATATGGCTCAAGGAGGTCACCCTCTGTGCTCCCCCTCCGCTGCCCTACATGCACGCTAATTTCCCTTTTGTTCATCCTTAATTGGAGCACAAACATGTCTGACAGACCACACATAGGATGACATTTTGGCTATATTACAAAGGAACCTTTTCTGTAAACTGATGCCTGCGTGCAGCTGCACACATCCATCAAAGGGCGAGGGCAACTCGTTCAGAAGCAGGCTGCAATTAATTATCCGGTTTATTATTTATTAAAGATTTTTTTAGCCAAAAAGGTGGGAAGCTTGTTTTTTTTCAAACACAAAAGAAGCTAATATGGGTGTTTTCGTAAATCTTCAATGTGACATTTAATCACAGATAGCTCTGCCCAATAAATAGAATATTGGTGTTAGATAATTTTTTTTCTTTTAAATTTTTGTAGACAAAAAGGGTTGATAGCTTGATAAACAGTTTTCATATTTGACCACTTTTGATAGATGAATTATTCCAAAACAATCTCTTGCAGAAAAAATGAAAATATTCTATCCAATAATTGATATAAACTCTCCAAACCTACTGCTGAACTTGTCTTTGCATCATCTAATGTGTCTGCATTCATCTTCCAGCAGCACTATAGTTACAGTAAATAAACATGGTGCTGGTGCAGTTTTAACCCAGAATTAAAGAATATCATTCATGTGCAAATACAATTTCCTGAAATAAGAAAAATAAATGCATCACTGCAAAATTTTACTTTTGATTTAAGGTCAGTGAAGATCAAGATTTTACATTTGACCAACATGAGGGCTTCAAATGTAGCATAAAGGATGTTTCTGACAAAAAGGAACATCAGGGGAGATAGAAATATAGATACCTACATGCATTCCCACATTCAGGAAGATAAATGGATGCATTATCAATTCTTTAAGCCGATTTCGCCAACATGCGCAGACACTGAACATTTATCATTCTGCATTTGGGATTTCTCCCACACTTTCGCCGCACATTTAAGCTCATTCGCTAAACATTAAAAATCTTGCAGTCACGTTGCTGAGCTGCAGCTTGAATTTCAGATTTGCAGAAGTATCCTGAGAGGAGGCTGTTGCATTATAAAGACATCTCTGTAGATGTGTGGATTAGGATGGAGCAGATGACACAGGTTTTGGCCTAGATTACACTACCGGTCGTCCATATTAATGATTTTCTCACAGGATTTTTACATCCGTTTCTCGATGTGCAACTATAGACAGTGAGGATTCATCTTTGATAAAACAAAGTCAGAATTAACAGATTGAGTTCTGTAATAGTAGAAAAACTCCAAGAGTCTGCTGTAATTTCAGCAAAGCAAATGGTAGATGATGCATTTGTGAAAAAATGACTTTATCCTTTATTTGCATTATGTTGAAAAGCAGAACAGGAAACCAGGAATTCAATAACTGATCCTTTAAACAAAAAAACAGATTTCAGTTCAAATTGCAGCTTAAAAAATTATGTATCGTTTAAAAGAAGCAGCTCCACATGACATCACAGAGTGAAGAGCATCAACTCAAAGGGGCGAACAAAGTTGGCGATCACTTCGGCTGATCTTATTTCAAAGTTTCTGCACTAATCCCTCCGTGTTTGCAGCACTACGTCACACCAAATAAAGAAAAAGTGCAGATAAAAAGGAGCATTAAGAAGAAACCTCTGTCCTTAAAGCATCTTGAAAGTGCCCTGTAACTTTGCTTTTTCATCATGTACACCCTGATGGCTCTGCATGAACACATCAGCTCATTGTTGGCACATAAACATGAGGAGGAGGAGGTCAAGAGATGAAAGGCACAACAGACTCAAGTTCTTCAAGAGAAATGTGCAAGTCTTTTCTGTGGCCAACGCTGAGCAGTTACAGGGAAGAGACACGAGGCGAAGGGAGCTGGGGGATGAAAAAGATGAGGTGGAGGAGGAGGGGGAGCCATTTTGTGCACTGCGTTGTCCAGCCGAGCGTAAAGCGTGATTAATTCAATAGCCGCCATAGAGGAGGAGGCTAGCAGCATTGCAACACCGAGCATGACCCACTTTCCCCGTCAGATGTCATGTAAAATTCCCTG
Organism: Craterocephalus amniculus; assembly: GCA_036024015.1. Taxonomy (NCBI): domain Eukaryota; kingdom Metazoa; phylum Chordata; class Actinopteri; order Atheriniformes; family Atherinidae; genus Craterocephalus; species Craterocephalus amniculus. Next base: position 5,152 of record JAVQJG010240958.1, on the reverse strand, counting down.
CCATCCCTCTCTGCGTTCCCCCTTTCTCCAACTTCCTGCACGAGCCGCGTAGAGACGGAGAGGAACGCTAACCCAAATAAAAATAAAGAGAAAAAAACTGCTCTGAAATCATCGGAAGTGGGCATAACGTGACTTCTACCAGATAATAGTGGTTGTTTTAAGCTTTTATTTGGATGTTTTGGGGTTTAAATAAAAAATAAGGCTAATTCTTTTTTCTATTTTTCCAAAAAAAAGTATTTGCTCGGAGGTTTTTGCCCATTGGCGCTAATGATTCACAGGCCCTTGACCTACTTGTATTGTGCTACAGGATGCATGAGCAGAATACAACTATTGCAACGCAGCTCTTACCAATGACCTGGTTCGTCTTTGAGGTCCAGCAGACTTGGTTTTTATTGACCTAAATCTACAGCTGGGTCGAGTCTTAATCAGAGGAATGGACGCTCTAAGGAGGGTTTGTTTGTGAGGGGGAGGTTTGCTCGTTTTTGTGCAAAAGAGAATAAAAGGAACATTTTTATTCAGATATACAGTAAACCAGCTTTACATAGAAATCCGGAGGTCGTATTTAAAGCACTTTTGTGCATTTAGTGAGAAGTTTGGAAAGAGATGATTCATCACCAGTTCAAATCCCATCCTCAATCTTGGAGGGTTTTTGATTTATTTATTTTTTCATTCTCCCCCACCCCACCCCTCCTGCCTCTGGAGAGGACCTGCACCGCTGGCGTGGGTCTTAAACCCGGATTAAGGCTTTTTATGTAATCTGGTCTCCTCTGGGAGATTGGAGAGACAGCTGGCAGCAGAATCTCTGTCTCTTATCTCTCCAACCACCTCTGGCCTCTGACCAGCATCCAGCGTAGATTAGAGGAGCGGCGGGTAGAATTTACCACCATAACTATGCAAAATATATTCATTTCAATACATGCTGAGGATTAGTTGGAAACTAAAAGCACTGAAAGCACCGAAGCAGCTTGCAAATTCATCAATATGACAGGAAATCAACCATTCTGATAGCCTAGAGCTTCGATCGGCCACTGAGTGCCCATGGAAGAAATTATGAAGGTGCAGAATTTATAAACATTTGGTCCTCAAATAGCAAAAATGATTCAATAAATAAAGCAGAAAAATATGAAAAGATGTTGTTTTGCTGAAGAAAGAAGCCTAAAAGAGGATCAGTTTAAAATACTGAATAATTCTTTAGCTTTTTTCCCAGGATTCATCTTGTTTTTCTAGTAAACATGACTTTGTATTTCATTTTTACAGCAACGAATTTAATAAAGTCCATTTCTGACAGATTCCCAGAAAAATGAAATAAAACTTATCTTAAAGTGTTCGCCGTCACCTTGCAGCAGCACTTTGAGCCGCCTCGCCCGTCTGGTCGACCTGAAAACTGTTCTGCCGGTCATTAGAGGGACTCAATGGGCTGACAGGGAGGTCAGGACCCAGGCCATGAAAAGATGATCACCTGGACTGAGTCATCTCTGCAAACATGTCTGAGCTGCAATGAAAACGGGCACAGCTGCTCCGTGCACTCACCTTCATCATTTCACAGCTTCCAGTGACATCAGGTAATAATTAGCAATGGCTGCGCACACATATTTCTGTGTGCACGAAGCAACAGCGGCTGTGACAGACAGTGACTTTATCTGTCTCTTCACTCAAGGTCAGCAGCTCCAGGAGCTTTTCTGCCCACATTTATTCCTTTTCGTGGCTGCAATGGAAATCAGACAAACCCTGTCTGGGAAAAAAGATGTTTTTGATTTTTCTGCTAACGTGTTTACGTCTTGTGCATGAATTAGTTCTAATATATAAGGTCAATTCATCATTTTGATTTATTTAATTCATCATCTCTCTGATTCGTAATTTGTCCTTTCCAACCATTTCTCTTGAAAAAATTACTTTCATTTTTCTTTATTAGAGAGTTATAGCTCATCAGTCACTATTTCAGCCTTCAGGACCACCTCTGAATGTCTCCCATCTCTTATATAATAGGATGCTGGTCCTTTAAAGTTGCTTAATAACAGCTGAGCCATGAAAACAATCCGTGATGCACCGTTTCTGATTTTCTGCATCAGCACAAGGAGTTTCCAGCTGCAGATTAAAAGCTTGCCGTTAATATTCAGAGCCACTGTCGGCACTCTGGTTGTGGGCTGAGGCGCCCTCTAGTGTTGGCTCTTGTTCCTCAGAGTCCAGCCTGAGTCATGACACGGCTTGTCAGGCAGAATTAGAGGCGACCCGGCAGAAATGGGCTTGATAAAAATAAATATGGCGCTCGTCATTCAACGGCTCATCCTGGGACTGAAGGGACATGTGCTGACCTACATTTCCATGTTTTTTTATTGCAGACAGGGAAGTCACAAGAACCCTGTCCATCTATGACAGTATTATTATCAATACTGTTTCTGAATGTTGTCCTTTTTTTGTCCCCTGGGGATAAAAATGAGTCAATTTGCTGCAAGTAAAGCTAATTTTCTTTGCTCTTTTTGTGCCATTTGTACACATTTTTGAGTGGAAAATCACCTAGGTTTACTAAAAGACTCTTAAACTAGTGTCTTAAAAGAGAAACAAACTTAGAAAAACATGATTTTAAGAATTTTTCGTAAAGGTTTTTCCACTGAAAAGACTAAAACTGATTATAAATGCAAAACATCTTTATATATCATCTCTTAGTGCCTCAGAAACAAATAATATACTTGAGTGTTGAGATGTTATTGCTTTTGTATATACCTGCATACTCAGCCATGTGCAGGAAGAAAGAAAATATCCATTTTCTGTACCACCTAATCCAATTCAGCATCCAGCAACAAACTATCCCAGCACTTATCAGGCGAGAGGTGGAGCACACCCTGGACAGGTCACCGAAGAATAAAAATGTATGTATGTTTAAGAAAATACTTCCTTTTTGAAAAATACATTTAAAAAACATTATCCTCACTTGTGTGAAATTTAACCAACTGATTTTATTTATTTCTACTTAAACTATTCAATAAAAGTACTGGAAGTGGCTCTGGGAGAAAAAAGCTAATTTCGTTCCTAGTCCTGGCCTAAAATAGTTGTCCCAGTCCAGCTTTACAAACTTTGTTCAGAGGCTCAAATGTTACATGTTCATTTTAAAAAAGATAACTTCTCATTTTTGATAAATAGCTACAATGGGAAATTTATCATTTTTGAACAACCACAGGTTTATATCTGTAGTTTTAGGCTTTAAAATAAAGAAAAACAAAACTTTGCAAAAAGAAGGTTTTCCTCTATGGGATGCTTTGTGGAAAATGTTTTTTTCTTTTGAAAAAACTGACTCCAATCTATTGACAACAACAGTTAGATCTAAAAGGATATTACTGGTACTTTTAGTGTCATCATGTGCAAATTAGAAGCAATTCTTGCGTGGAAAAACTGCTAAAACCTGCATTTGTCACAATATGAATATTTCAGAACGTCAAAAGAAAAGTTTTGTCACCAATGTTATTAAGAGTCATTGTGGCTGCGAAGCCACAGGTTGCAGACCTCTTTTACAGGTAACACTGTTACCTGACAGAATTAGACAGAGTAGCACTCAGCTAAGCTAAGCTAACCAGCGCACAATGTGACGACCGTCCCAGCCTTACCTCTGGAGGTGTGTCTGCTTCCTGTTTACCTGGCAGGTGACCGGTTGGCTGACTCCACCATCACACTCGCGTTGGCCCTTGATCTCCTCTCTCACGTGACCACGCCCCTTCCTTCACATCCAATCCCAACATGGAGCCCATCAAGGTCCAATCAGAGGGCGGACTGAATGTGACCCTCACCATCAGGCTGCTGATGCACGGCAAGGTACAAACACACACATCATCCTGCTGTTCCTCTGGTTTCGTTTCCAATTATCTGTCTGAGAAAGCTCGTTTAAAAGGGATCGCCCGTGGCACGGATGCACCTAACACTGAGTCTTTGTTTTCCTGCAGGAGGTGGGAAGCATCATAGGAAAGGTATTTATCACAAGCATGACAAGCAGACCATGTAAAGCATCGAAACAACTGAAGGAAATACACAAAACATCTCAATACTGTTTCTTTTTTTACCTCTAGAAAGGGGAGACGGTGAAGAAGATGCGTGAAGATGTAAGAATTTCTCTGCCATCAATATTTAACAGCTCTAATCATAGATTTAGTCTTTATCTATGCACATTTTCATGGTTTTCTTCCCCTTGCAGAGTGGTGCCCGCATTAACATCTCAGAGGGAAACTGCCCAGAGCGGATAGTTACCATCACTGGGCCAACAGATGCCATTTTCAAGGCCTTCGCCATGATCGCCTACAAGTTCGAGGAGGTAAAACAGTAATAATGAGCCCAAAGAAAAGCTATGTTCAACACTTTGATATTAGAATATATCAGTCTTTAAAAAGAAAGAGATATAAATCCTGATATATGGCAGGCTTCACCTGTTTCTACATAGGAAAATGTAAAGTAAGTCCAGCTGTTAGAGGAAATGCAGTGAAGCAAAAAGTGCATTTATTTCCTTTTAAACTTTAAGGTGACAGTACCTAAGTGGATGTACTTAGTCATATTCCACCACCGGCTTGTTTCAGCGCTTCCGCTGGCTCATTTCCAGATGGAATACAAAGCAGTCTTAGCCGTGGTATATAGGACAGAAATGTGCTGATCTAACCTTGCAGCACCCTCTGAAAGTGGGCCAGTACTGTGTTTTGATTTGGACGTTGGATCAGTGCACATCCAGCCGGACCGTTGCTCCTCAACGCCTCCGAAGCATCGCTCACACTGTGCAGACATGATTTTTATCAATAATTTTACATGCATATGTTTGGTTGTTACTGATACTTAGGACATAACTGGTAACATAAAGCAAGTAAAACAGCTACTATACTGAAGTATTTCTATTTAATACTCCAGACAGTTGGGCTTTTGGTTGTTGAAGATATTTCATCCATTATCAAAACGATTTCACCAAAACTTCTAAACAAACTAAGGAAATGAGATGTATTTAAAGTACACATATGTTTCTTCTATTTAAGCAATACCTTTAAGATTAGTGAAGTTACACCTTTCAGGTTAATCGGGGTCACATTTCAGAAAACACAGAGCTTTGGCTGTAAATGCTGCCCAAAACATTGAGTCCCCACATCCAAGCGAGTATTAAATATTTAAAATGTCCTCATCCAGTGGC
>JAVQJG010240946.1:0-19829 GCA_036024015.1 Craterocephalus amniculus | reverse complement strand
AAAGAAAGAAAGAAAGAAAGAAAGAAAGTTTGAAATGTTTTGCAAGTCAACAATATTATAAAAAGGAACACTAGTTATGGGTTTGCACTTAAACACATTTTGGTATTCAAGATTCAAATGTTGCATGAGACTATTCCATAGGATATAAGTGCCACAAACTAATAATCTATATTTGACTGTCAAACAGAGAAATGCATAAAATTAACAGCAATAGCAGTGTATTTTAAAGTAAAACAGTGATAGCACCTATTTAAACAACATTAACAATAGCAGATTCATAAATTTAGGGGTAAAACTATCACATTATAAAATACCTGAACAAATACAGTACATTGAATTGTAATTTGTGTACACATGAAATATTGAAAAAAGAAAAAAAAACTGCATCAATACCATGACAATAACTGCAGGGCGGTCAAGTTTAGAGTCTTTCATTTTATCAGATATCAGTTGGAAGACAAGAAAATGCACAAAATAATAACTATCACAGGTCTGACACATACACATGTGCTGTGATATGAGTATACTTTGGAATATGTGCATGTGATTACGTGGATGGATATCTGATGATAAAGCCAAAGAAAATTCCTGCTTTTATTTTCTGGAAATGAGGAGGGAATGGTAGATAGGTTTGATTACAACATGCAGATAGAGGGAGCTGTCAATTAAGTACTCCGATACACGGCGCTGCAGGTCAGCATCGACTAAGAAATCGCCGGCCTCCTCCGTACTTTGGTGGAAGTTGTAGACATGACGCACGACCACTTTTCCTTGCTGTCTTGCCATCACAATTACTGTTTTCTGGAAGCTTACACCAGCAAAGTCTGGGCTAGAGGTGGCTGGCGTTACAATGATGCGAGGTTGACCTCCATCCGTGCGGGTGGGCTGCATGGCACCTAGCTCGGTATAGGTTGACCTGGCACTAAGTGGGAGCCAGCGAGGTGAAAACAGGGCATTCCAGGTCACTCTCTTACTGGAGTCGTGGCCACTAGGCCCAAGCTGGGTCTGGAAGCTGAAACTACGGTCATCACGGGTAGGGTTATTGATGACCCAAGGAGAACCCCAGGAGGAGGACAGGTAGTTACGAGGAGTGAAAATACTGCAGTTGACATCAAAGTACTTGGCCAATTGAATAGGTGAGGCAGAGTGAAACTGGAAAGCTAAATAGAGGAGATCACGGATCGTCTCATAGTACTTCACCATCAGGGGGGATTGCTTCTGAAGGCGGAACAGAAGCTGAGGGGGGATCATGCCATATCGAACAGCCTTTAGGGCAGTCTCCACTGTCGCGCTGACAGGCTGGTTCTGGTTAATCCAGCCCTCCAGGGCCTCATAGAGCTCCAGCTCACTCTGCAAAATGAGGTCAGAGCGTTGGAGCAAGGAGAGGAGCAGGTCTTCACTGATGAAGCGCCACTCTCCGCTCTGCAGCACAGAAGACAGGTTCCAGGACAGGTACTGCAGACAGCTGTCCTGCAGGGTCATGTCCCCAATTTGTAGTGCATAGTTGTACCAGCTAACCACATGGCCTGTGGGCGAATCACTGGAAAGATGTTGTGTCATGTACTGGGTCAGACCTTGCTGCAAGCCCCAAACGTGGTACTTGCTGGCCAGCTTATGCAGAGATATCGCCTGATCTAGCCTCACAGAGATGTCCCCACAGTACAGATACCTGCAAAAGATATTTTTGAAAGCATTGTTAGATAGAAAAGGGGGCGTACTATGTACAGTGTTATTTTTTCCCTCTTGCATCTCAGTCACTAAAAAAAACTGTGAGACTGTAAGCCTCAAACAGCAGGTGTAATTTTTGAGGAATCTGTAAGATGGAGAATTTTAATCCTCCAAATTTAAGGCTGAAGAGTTACAAATGTTTACTTGTAAGAAAATACAATTGCATCTACAACAATTTGCATATGATTCACAGTTTTGTTTTAATTAAGACGCTTACACGCCACAGAGCTCCTCACCTGACAAATTTGTCAAAGACAGCTGAACATTCGGGGGTCTCTGTCAAAACCAGAGCGCTGTTGTTGCGGTTAAGCAGCAGTTCCTCAAACACGTCACTCTGCAGGGTTAGAACCAGGCTGTGGGCTTGAATCACTTTCACCTCATCGGTGCCGATGGTCTGAACCCGCAGAGTGACATCGCTGCTGTTGCCCATGGCCAGCAGCGTCTCCATGCGATGCACTAAACTCATGGAGTGATTCAGCACGGTGGCACCATTATCCAGCGCTGCCTCCTGCTTCAGGGGGGCTGTAGGGGGGAATATGTGGCAAAACTAGTCAGAAGCACAAAAATCACAGGGGAAATTGAGCGCAAAAGTTGTTAGACTGCTTTACTTTTTTGCAGATTAAATCATATTCGCCACTGCGAGAACCACAACGGAGGAAAAAAACAAAACAAGATCAACATCTTTTTCTTCTACTGCTCTCACTTAATAGAGAAAAATGACAGCTGCAAGCCAGGTGGTTGACTCAGAAAACCTCAGATGCCAGGTGCAAAGAAAAGAATCCTGAGTTTGCAGCACCATTGCAGATGGCTGTGCCCTCTTGAGCTTAAGTAGAAGTGGCACATACTGGAGAATGCCACATGAAAGACTCAGCATGACAAGTCCCTGTTTTCATTCTGCTCTTCCACAGCCATCAGCAGTCTTGTTGGTCTGCTACTTGGGGTATAATGAGACACGGGGGTGGGGGGGTGCACACTTGGCTCCCTGTGATGTCTCACAGTCTTCATTTCTCCATCTCAATCAAATGCCCCCACTTCAAAGTAATCTTTATCCAATTAGCCAACCAGCACCCCAAACCAGCTGAGCACAGAACAGTGTGTGGGAATGTGTGCGGACAAATGTTTGCGCCTCAAAGAAAACTCTCCAAACTCAGGGGAGTAAAGAAATTGCACTATGTAACATAATTATTAACCCAAAAAGAATGTAATTTTATCAATTTTATCAAATAATGTTGCATTCATTAGCTTCAAAATCCGACAAAGTATGATCTTCTGTTTTGGCTTTTTCTTTTCTCCTAGTGCTTTTGCAGTGCTGCATTAGAGATGGCACAAAGCCAGATGACAAATGGACCTGCTTGCCTTTCCCTGACCCCAAACGAACAGATGAGGACAGGATGAGTGGCAGAATAAATATACATCCTTGCCCTGCAGGCTCAACACAAGCCACACATCCCTGCTGTGCCCCACTACCACTGCCGGCATGGTGGTAGGTGGACTGAAATAGAACAATGATTCTTCCCAACGTTGGGCAGGAAATAATAATAACAATAGAAAGAGGAGCCTTTGATAACAGAAAAATATGCAGCTGACTGTATTTGTTCCCTTACCTCCGCTGACTGTGAAAGAATGGAAGTGGACAAAGAAGAGCAGGGTGCCCACATAGACCCAGGCAGGAATCTCCCGTTCACATGAGCGTACCATATCTTCTCAGTGTTTCACAGCTTCTCAGTTTCCTTTGTCCTCTTCCCTCGGCTTCTTTCTCTTCTCCTGAGCGTTTGTGTGCAGAAAGGTGTGCTGCCCTGTGTGCCGCCTGGCTCCCTGTCCTGGACTCTTTATGTAGGACGCTGGCCTTTCCTGGCGCATCTCGCAACCCCACGGACTCCATTGATTGGTGGAATCTGGCAGGGGCGTTGCTATAGCGACAGCTTTGATTTTAAATTTCTCCCTTTTGGATGTAACATGGCATTGATTAGTGGCACGCAGCCAGCCAAGGACTCAGCTTAATGTTTTATATTTTAAAAGTCAGTCGGGGTTTTTTTGGTGCTATTAAGAATCAATAATAACAGTCTCTCATGTGAAGGGCGCTCGAAAGATGGCACATCTCTGGGGGGAAAACTTAGCGTGTAACGCATAAGTTAAGTACAGTCAGTGCTATAATTACACCAGCTAATTACCACAGTTGCCATTGAGACTATCTGTCAAAAGTAATCGAGGTTCTAATATGTGTAACCAAGTGCAATCAGTCAAATTTCAGAATCCATCAACGGGGCAGTTTTTCAGCTGAGTGCGCATATTTCTCAGATGGCACGCTAATCTTACTAATGTGAGGATAATTTCATTGGAGCTGGACGGACTCATCAATCTGGAGCAAGCCTTGTCCGTCAATCCCGAGTGCTAGTTAGGATTTAATAGAGTCTTTCAAAGTTTACCACATTTAAACAGGTGATTTTATTTAAGATAAAACCCTCAAAGCTATTATGATTTCCTGTGATGCATCATTGTGGGCATGTAAATCTGTTTTCACATGCACTTGTTCATTAAGTGCATGGCAGACAAAATGAAAACTTGTAATATAAACTTCAGCTAGATATTGCGTTCCCTGCATACAGCTCCATTTACCTTTGAACAAGCAATAATTTGTCGAACAAAGGAGCAATTTGATAATGAGATTTCTTTAAAAAATCCTCTCGAAAAATGCATCTGACCATGCCTCAGTCCCCTCACATTTTTTAGACTAACAAGACCTGATAAATGTGCTTTAAATAGATCTCAGTCTACCTCGCTTGAGCAAGACAAAGAGAGACATCATTTCTGGGGAATTTGGGTTGTGATGGTGCCCTGAGGGCAGCTGGGCTGCAGTAAAAATGCAGGAGAAGAAATGTCCTGTGAGACCCTAACCTGAGCCACTGCTATGAATAACCTGACATGTTCGCAAAGGAGAGCAGTGCTTCCGAGGCGCCCTAATGAATCCTGCTTCAACAAACTGGACCGGACAACACAGACAAGGCACAGGATCATACACAGGAACTTCTAGCTGCCTAACTTTCAGTGTTTACATGGATGCAAACTGAGATTTACACAAAGCCCTCTTCATGCATTTGAATAGGACATGACCTTCATTGAGATGACATTGCTTTCTCATTTGATTTAACCTATATTAAGAATCCAACAGCACCACAATGCAAAGGGAGTGATTGACAAGCTGTTGGCTGTTTGAGAGTCCCCCCGGGAGGAGATCCATTGAGCGATCAATGCACCACAGGGGGCCCCATCACGCAGCATAAACAGTACGTTAAGTACAGGCTGAGTGCCAGAGCTGTAACCTCAGAAAGGCAGTCACAGTGACCTTACTTTAGTGCTGAGCCCTGAGGGAACACACTCGCTGACCAGGTCTCCAAAACATATGGATTTGGATGCTAAATGGTTGCTTTACATGTTACCAAGCTATATGCAGCTGGTAAATCTACGGAAAGAAAAGAAAAATCCAGAATATCCTGCATTCAACTTGGAGCATCCTAATTATTTTAACCATCCTCATCTGCATGGTTAAAATGCATTTGCAGATTCCACAAATGTATCAGCTAATTCTGTTGAGCCAATATTGTTTTTGTACCAACATGGAGCTTTGCAGTTGAATTAGTAATAGAGTTTGGTGAAAAATTAGGATGAGATGAACACCTTAGTTTTACTCCCATGGAATATTTCAGTTTCATGTTTTCTTCAGCTTTGGAAGCACCTGTTTTGAAGAGAAACTGTCTAAAGTACTCTAAAAGCTCACAATCAATGGCAGCTGTAAGCCTCTGCTTTTATATGGCTGTTGAATTGCAGTCCTTCTAATGGGTCAATGAAAAAAAAAATCTATGAAATTTTGTAATCTCATTTGACCATGTACACTGAAAAACAAAAAACAAAAACAGCAGTCCACCACCTTAACAATAACAATATTTTCCACCAGGTGGCTCTGCTCAGACACGCAGATGATGATTGCAGATTGGATTTTCTTATAACAGCAGATGCTGGAATGATTCGATTATCATAGAGCTTTTATCAAAGTGAGCACTTAATGACATTAAAAAAGGGAATTCGTCCAAAACTAAACTTTTTTTCAAAGATTTAAGAAGGCTAATTAAGTCTGAAAAGCGAAAAAAGAAGAACCTTAATCAAATCACTCAAACTTTTTAAATAATTCATCATCAGTTGTTTTGTATGTCAGTCCAGCCAGAACATATCAAAGGTGGGGAGCCCGCAAGAAAGTAGCCTATAAATGCCCACTGAGAGGTGAGTGGTCCCATTGTTTGCTTTAAGCTGCCTGAAACAAATAAATAGGCCTGGTGCTAATCTCATGGAATATGCAAAGCTGCAGACACCACAGAGGCTGGATAAAGAAGCATAGTAGTTAGAACTCAGTCGCTGGAAAAAGTCGTATAGGCCGCTCACCTCTTGCTGCCACTTTATGGGATCTGGCGGTAAATAAATCATAATAGCTATGGATGGATAACCGAGGAGGAGGGATGGAGTGCTGTACGTGATCCAGCCCAAAAACCATTAAAGAGCCCTTGAACTCTCAGAAATAGGTCGGGTATATGAAACTCAAAAGAAAGACACGATATTTCGGTAAAGGCAAAAAGTTTGTTCTCTGGAGTCGGAGTAAATCTACCTGTAGCATTTAGGTTACACTGCAGAGGCTACCAGGTGCTCTCACTGCTCGTCCAGGTAAGAGATCTTTGACCTTCTCTACATCTACATCTTATTTCAGTGTTACCTTTTCCTCCGTTAAATAAACGGATAATCATCTGAGCTTTCAGCCCGAAGTAGAAGATTTACCACCAACAGCAATGTTTCAAAGCTTGACAACTTCACTTTCTTTTTCAACTTTTGATAAGATAGCAACAGAGAATATGAGACAGAACTTTTGTCATTATATTTGTAGAATAGTGATGGTTAGTTAAATAAAAAAAATATTTCCTTTTATTCATAAATTTAAACCAAAACCTTTTATACAAAACGCAAATTAAGTCTACCATTAAATCATATAAATGAGGAATAAATGTGCTTCAACAACCAGGTTGGCTGGGAATATAATTTAACATGGTTAAAACTATTATAATTGAAAGCTGTAAGTAAAAGTCACCACAGAATGACACCATCTTTTAGGCTAATTAAATCCTTAGGGAGAAACAATGTGCAATCCCTGGATTCTTCAGAGACTTAATTGGACTTATGCTAATAATTTGACAGCAAGAATCCACCAAAGGAGGATGTTTTTGTTCTTTGATTCCACTGGGTCAGCCCAGTATGTGCATAGTGTTGCTTAGTTACTGCGTTATGACACCAACAACCAAATACATGCAAAGTCAGGAGCTAAATTAATTTATTATATTTTAATCAGAGATGCAATAAACTTGAGTATTTGCATGCATGGTTAAGTGACCTTTTTGTGTTGCAGCATTTAAACAAAAACCTGCAGTGAAGCAATGGATCCAACAAGAGCTCCAAAAGGGTGTAGTTCCGGTATCAGCTCCATATATTACTACCTGTGCGACCTGACCACACTGTGGGGAGTTGTGGTGGAGGCCATTGCTGCTGCCGGTGTGGTGACCTCATTTGTCCTGTTTATCATTCTTATGGCTTCCTTACCCTTTGTGACGGACAAGAAGAGAAAGGGTATGGTGGCTCTGCAGGCCAGCATTCTAGTCTTCACACTGGGACTGTTTGGACTGACTTTTGCCTTTATTGTGGGGAGATACTCCACAAGTTGTGCTGCTCGGAGGTTCCTGTTCGGGGTGCTGTTTGCAGGCTGTTTGGCTTGCTTGGTGATGCATGGACTGTGGCTGGCCCTATTGCGAAGAAGAGGCCATGGGCCCAGAAGCTGGATGTTATGGCTGGGAGCTCTGGGTCTTTGGCTCGTTGAGGTGATCATCAACACAGAATGGCTCATACTCACTTTAGCCGGGGGGTCATCGGAGGAACTTATCGCCCCTGAACTGCCCTGCAACATCACCAACCAGGACTTTGTGATGGCCCTCATCTATGTTATGGTTCTGCTGCTAGCGGTTGTGTTGATCCCTTTTCCTTCATTGACACACAAGCACAAGCAGTGGCGGCGAGATGGAGCCTTCATCCTGGTCACAGGACTTTTCACTGCGGTTATCTGGGCTGCTTGGATTGTAATGTACATCTACGGGAACCGAGCGGTTGGGGATGTCAGCTGGGACGATCCCACTCTGGCGGTTGGTGTGGTGTCAAATGCCTGGGTGTTCCTTTTCTTCTACACAATCCCTGAAATTTGCTTACTTACACAAGAGGATCCGGACCAGGAGCAGCCCCACGATGGAGAAAATGTTTATCCTGCACGTAGCATCATGTACGACAACATCCTGAAGGAGCCGGAAGCAACACAACAGAGTGTGTACATAGAGAATAAAGCGTTCTCTATGGATGAAGCATCAGCAGGTACGGGATCTTCATTTACCGTCACCCTGCTACAGTAAATAATGCTTTATTTTCAGTCGGCCAGATAAGGCTCCAATCAGTGGGAAGCTTTATGACACGATCATGTGCAACAAAAAAGCTAAAGAAAGTCACTTTTTTTTTTAACTTAACAGTGCTGGTTGCATTGATGTTTTCATTCCTGCAACAAAATATAAATTTTGCTTTTTGTCTTTCTAACAGCAATGTGGATCTTAAAAGTTTGAAGGCATTTTAACCACATAGTACTAGGGATGGCAATAATTAATCGACGATCGATTAATCGATCATTAAGATTTTAATCGATTAGATTATCTTTTAATCGATTAATCAAATGCATTTTTAGACTGGTGCCAAAGTTTATGTAAACACATATTTTCCAGTGTAACTACTGAATTAAACCCATGTAACTGCCACGAGAGTCGTTCATATTATGATAAAAATCTAGTTTTTTTCTACTTTCATTTCATATAAATATAGACATATTAATGATTAAATCGATAATCGATCATTTAAGACAATTTAATGCCCACCCATTTAAGTTGGAAGAAGTCCATCTTGTGCTATTTAGTGGTGAAAGCGGTCTCAGAGTCACTTATCAAATATAAATAATATAAAGCTCATGCTGCAATCTAACTGCTAACTGTGTTTACCAGATCCCACAAAACCTATCTCTCCATATGGCGTTTATAACGGTCAGCTACGAAGTTGTGTGTACCAGCCAACGGAATTAGCCCTAATTGCCAAAGGTCTGACAAAAGTAAGTGTGTTAATCTTATTTCATATAACCAAAATGTTTTTAAACACATATACAGCAGTCACCTCTGGGTCTCTCCACAGATGGACCAATCCTTGATGATACCAAGAGCCACACCGCCATCTTTGAATCCGGGAAGCGTTAGGAGCTCCCTGTCTCGATCAGTCGAGTCATTAGCATCTCAAGGACTTTCATAGGTTGGCAGACAGACGCCCTCCTCTACAACCGTTTATGAAGTGAATCTCTACCAGGGGTTTGCTTTCAGACTTCCTTTTACAAATCACAGTTTTTCAGTAGAATGCAGTAATATGATTACACCTTTACTTACGAATTCCCTTTAATACGTGCACACTGTCTGCTCTTTTTTGCACAAGTCTCAGAAATAAGTGCTTCATTGGAGACAGCTTTGTCATGTTTGTTTTGGTGACAACTCTGAAAATGGATGAATTAAAGCATCTTAAATCTTAAGCATGTGTAAGATAGAAAAAAACACCATGATGTAACAGAAATGTGCCTCAGCTTTTCTATTTCAGGCTGTGTTCTCTTTATATAAGCTCTTCTTACTCTATTATAATAGAAAAAAAAAGCATCTCTTGTAGCTACATTTATCTGGTAACAACTTTATCAATGAGCTAAAACTGTGCCTTTTCATTCTGACTTTCCTGATCATCTAAAATCTAAAGCATTGTGATGAATAAATGGTTTGGGTCACCATAGTAAAACACTACAGACGACCACAATACTATTTTCTTGTCGTAACTGTGCAGCCTGGAATGTGTTAATCTGTTCACTGCTGAATAACATACTTTGTTTGCTTGTGATTAACAGTTTCCCTGAAAGCCACGATTTTTAGGGCTTTGGATTCTCAAAAAGTTGTATGCAAAGGTGTAAAAAACCTATAAACGTCAATTTAAACCTGTGGATGTTGACTCTGCACTGTGAAAGGTAAGATCTCACCAGGGAACTGGGAGTAGGATACTAAAAAAAGGAAGTGTCCCCAGGATTACTCTTCTGGTCAGAACAGATATTTACATGTGTTGCCCTGATAAGCCCCATCTGGTGCCACACGCTGAGACGGGCTGTCACACTGCGGCAAAGGGCTTTTCACCGCGCTACCAAGATTCACATTATGTTATAAAGTTGTGAGGCTTCAATTTCACTTTACAACAATGTGCTTCAGGGAAAAAATATTCTTAGAACTAAGTGCGCAGGAACATTCATATTTGGTTTGTACTGTTGATATATGCTTTAAACAAGTAACTAGCTTCAACTGCTTTGACTACCGATGAGTTGTCCACCTTCTCTGCATGGACAGGTACAATTATTTCCATCTAATTTGCCCCTCTCACTCTCACAACAAGGTTGACAATCAATCCCTCTCACATACACACACACACACACACACACATACACGTGTACATAAACCTAAGGAGCTTCAGAGGGAACTGTGGCTGCCTAGCAGCAGGCTGAATTTACTCTCCAAATTACTCCCACCACCTTGTGCTGTCAGCAGCCAGGAGCAGTTGCTTGTAAAAGAAATGAACCATGAGCTGGAAATCAAGCAGAGCTGAACTGTACAAGAAAGTCTCAGTGGAAGTGTTGAGATTTAATTCTTCTTTGCATTAAGTCTGCACCTCCTGATTCAGAGCATGATTTGATGTAAACGTTTATAAAGCAGTTCAAATAAATAATTCAAACATTTATCTGTTTAATTTCTTTGTTTGGTAGATTTTTTTTTCTTTAGTTACTTTCCCTCTACTTTAAGTTACAATAAGATTGTATTTTCCCAGAGGAGATTTGTCTGGATGTGACCCACCTTAGACGAGTGTGACTGGTTTATTTCCACAGTACAAAAACGTTAAATCTAATAAAATGGGGTTTTTAGATGTCGATGTCAAAACAGTGACTGAAAACCCGTCGATAACTTTCCAGCACACATGACCAGCGGTGGATGTGCTCAGCCCAAGGGAGTCAGCACACCCAATCACGTGCAGCCGTCTCCATTTAGTACATTTTTCTGTCACTGTGACAACACTCTGAGGACAAACAGGAAAATAAGTCTGATTATCTGATTAAATATACCCAACCCACAGGCTAGATAATCAGAATATCGTGGTATCACCATCCAGGGCTATTAATGAGACACCAACTACTACAGTAGTGAATCCTGTTTTCAAAACCCTGGCTGTTTAGGGTGATCAAGGTGTCAAAGGACACATTTGAATTTGCAGAACTGCCAATATTTAAACAAAGGCCTTGTTCATGAGGGTTAACCTTTAAAGGATTACAAATGTAAATAGCTGTGCCAGGCTCTCATAAGAGCTCTGTCCGATAGGGCTGATGCGATTTATTTATCCCCCGGATCAAACCCACGGAAAAGGAAACATCCGATCGCCTACGTCCTTTCCGAAGGTTTTCATCTATGTTCTCTATGAAAATACAAACCATAGATAGAAAGCAAATCATTTGATAACAACATAATCAGATCTGAAAACAGCGACTCAATAAGCCAGGAGGTGAGACTTGTTTAAAGTTAAACTCTTATATTGATAAAAGATGTGTACTTCTTACAATAAAAATAATCCGTTTGCTGATATAGAGGAGGTGGGATAGTGATCCAAACAATCATGAATATATTCCTTTAAAATGGCCGTAAATTTTCATCTCAAATTTTAATCAAGCTTCACACAAACAGAAAACATTCAGCTCTCACCGTGACTGCCATCTAGTGAGACCTCAGAGCCAGAACAACCCAAGCGTTACACCTTTTATCATATATGCATGTTTGACATGAATGCTGCTGTATTTTCCAAAATATGCAAAGCATGTATGAGCGCAGTGTCCAAGCAAATGAGCTGATGAAAAGTAAACAACCAACACAACAAAAGCCTCCTGTGTGCCCATGTTTTCCAGAAGTGACATAATCATGATGGTTTATATCTTTCCTTAGAAAATAACCATAATAATTTCTATCTGAAAGTTGTTTCATATGCATTTCCCACCTGCTGTCTTACGTCAACAACAGAATGACGCAAACCGACTGCTGGTGACCCCCCCTTACCCCCAAACCGTCTCAGTTTCTGCACATCACTGCTTGCTGCAGTAATCTCTCCAGACTGCAGCAAAAAAAAAAAAGTCCATCATTTCAGTGACATCACTCGCTGTTTGTGAGTTTTCCCGGCCTTAAAGTCCTGGCTTCATACTGCTGCTGTTTCTGCTTCTTCAGCTGACGGTAGGCCTCCACAGCTCGCTGCCTCTCCTCCTCCATGAGCCTCTGCCGGGCCATGGAGGGCTTGGCTGTGGAGGCTGCGCTGTGACCCAGCAGAGAGTTGAGAAGCAACCCCTTCATTGACTTCTGCAGCGAAAAAGTGGAGGAAAAAGCACAGCTGACGACTAACCAAGCATTAAACATGGAATAGTAACGACTGGTCTGTGCACTGGAAGCTCACCTGAGGTTTTTCCTGAGCTTTCTTGGGTTTGGCACTCAGTGACGGCGGAGCCAGCGTAACTTC
Organism: Craterocephalus amniculus; assembly: GCA_036024015.1. Taxonomy (NCBI): domain Eukaryota; kingdom Metazoa; phylum Chordata; class Actinopteri; order Atheriniformes; family Atherinidae; genus Craterocephalus; species Craterocephalus amniculus. Next base: position 7,367 of record JAVQJG010240946.1, on the reverse strand, counting down.
ACCAAAGGGAACGTGATCTACAAAACAAAAACCATTTTTTACGAATGTAAAAATGTTCACATTTAGCAAATATGAGCATGTTTACCCGTCTGTAGTAAATGATTGTAGCAACTTTGGAGGATATTGACATAAAATGCATCAAGTGTGTAGCGTATTGTCAGATAGTAGTAACACAAACACAATGTTTTTCTGAAAAACTGCATCTAAACAATCAGTTTGCAGGACTTGCTAGAATAAACATGCAGAGATTGGAACTGACATCAGGAGTTACACCACTTGCTACTCCTTCATAATGAAACACCTGCTTTCCTTACCTACAAACATCTCTTTCTCCATTTTGGCTTCTTGTTTGTTCAGCTTTTTAAGCTGCAGCTTGTTTAGCCTTACTTTATCGTACCTGTAGCAAGACAGCAAACAGTTATGAACTTCAATGAAAGCATAAAACATTTATTATTTACATGTGATCTTTATTTAGGATTCTTAATATGCAGTGTGGTGGCGCTTTTATCACGATCTTATTCTGTTGGTTTTTCCTCCTATTAACTTTTTTATGTTTCATTATTTTTAGTGCGTAGTTTTTTTACTCACTAATATGTTTCGTGTTTGCTAGTGTAGTTAAAGTAGTATTATGTCATGTTAAAAAGAATATACTGTGTGTTTCTGACTAGTTCCTGTCCATCCTGGAACATCACATTTCTGAAGAATTCCACTTTATGCAACATGTCACACCCAACACCTATTTATGAACAGACTGGCTGTTCATAAACAGTTCATAAACAAAGAGGAACATAAATAAAAGTAGCAGAGCAAGAGATAAGATGAGAGTCATCAATGGATGGACTTTTACTCTTTGGTGTAAGGCGTACAGTTAGGATGCAAGATGGATATTATATTAAGATAAAATGAGTTATTTACTATTCGCCCAAAATTTTAAGAACAGAGCTGCACAAGTATGCTTTCTGATCCTCCAAACTGGTATATTAACCAACATAGCAAAATCGAAGGATTTGCATGGGTGCAGAATGCATTGTTGCATGGCATGTGGAAAATCAAAATCAACACACCCATGTGACCTGAATATTCATTGACTGCAGCAGCAGGTTCTGTGCTGGGTGGAAAACAATGCATACATGTTATAAGATGTAATTGGCAAGAAAAGATGCAGAGTCACTGCTGTTTTTAATCAGCAGAGATATTCACTCAAAACATCCTCCAATGTTTCTTTCACTATGCAACTATTGCAGAAAATAATGTTGAAATAAAAAAAAATAGTTTAAAAAATGTTTGTGATGTGGATGCAGACAGGAATTATGTAGATAAACAATGGCACATTCAGTGAGGAGAGTTTGAAGCATAGACATATTTGCGGAGAAATTCCAGACCACAGCATACTCACTCCTTCTTTTTGTCAGACTTGCCCTTGTCTGCAGGCTTCTCTTGTTTGTCAGCGTCCAGCTCAGGCTTCCTGTCCACTTGGTTCTTGGTGAGGAAGAGGACGTGTTGTGTCTCGTTCTCCATGCGTCGTATATATGCTTTTTCACTTTCTTGCTTTCCTCTCTTGAAATGTGGGACAGGTATATCTTCATCCAGGGAATTATCTGGCTTACGCCGAGAGATGTCTAGACAGAGAAATGCAGCAGTTTAGCACTGCAAACAAAGCAGAGTTTCGCAAGTTTAATCAATCAAGTGGACACTTTTGTACTCACCCTTTTTAAGCTTTTTGCTCTTCGTAAACCCAGATTTCATTCTGTCTTTGCTCTTCATGATCTCTCTGAGCCTGAAGGGGATGTGTGTGAGGTGGTCCTCTTGTTTGGGTTTCTTGGGTTTAACATCACCTTTGAACTTATTTGTACTGAGAACACAGGATTCAGGACAATAAAGAAGTTAAGTTAACACCAGACACATATCCTTGCTTACAAACAGCGATTTTACTGACTTGGGGAGCTAGCTTTGTTGCTTGCTAGCTCAGTTAGCAGTTCTCTGTTTAAACATTGCCATATTTTCGTTACCCTGGATGTTGTCCGGGTTTCTTCGCTTGTTTTTCCGATTCCTTTATTTTGTTCTTATTGCTCTTTCCCATGGCACCGTGTTTTACAGATTAAAACACATGAAAATGTAACACGTGGGACAGTGAGTAGCCTTCAAACTGTGATAGAAATTAAAGAGGTATCCCTCGGTTGTGTTTTTTGAGTACCCAAAAAAATATTGACGTCCTACTCCTTTCTCCAACACACAGGCTCGGAGTAAAACTCTAGTTCCAATACACTCTAAACTTGTGGAATATTTATAAGGGATTTTATCAAACCATAAACCGAAAGGATATACTTTACACTGGATTCCTGGAAGATGTGATTATTTTTCACATGGGAATGCATCTTGAAAAGAAACGATCTCTGCTCTTCCGGAAACCCCGATTGGCTAAAGATTGTTACGTCTTCCTCTCACCACTAGAGGGCAATAGGACATCAATTTTAGACAATAGCATCTGAGTCAAATGAATTACAATCATATTAAATAATTAGGCTTGTCAGAGTTCCTATCTTGTCAATAAAATGCAAGTAATTTAAAGAACACTGTGCGAAATAAATTGCTGCCTCCAAGGTAGCCTACATTGTTTAGGCTATTGTTCATTTTATTTAATTAAGAACACTGCAATTGAAGTTTAATTAACAGATAATTAATTTGGGCAGATAAAAAACCTTCTGTAATTTGATTAACCTGCCCATCAAACCATTTTATATGCCTGCTTTATCTTAAATTGTGGTAATTTTAAACAAGCAAAGTAAGTAGGCTAATTTCTTGCCAGTTTGAGTTTGTTTTCATAATTGCAGGCTAAATATAATTGAGTTTCTATAAAAGGGTGAGACCAAACAAAAGTTGTAGTAGAAATATGATGAAACACTGAGCATTAAAGTATAATTGTAATGATAACCTTTACATGATGACGTTAGATATAAATCTGAGTGTATACCTTTGATTTCTAATTAGTCTAACAACAGACAGACATGAAGCAACATTAAGAGACACTTGTTTGGCTCTGACATGCTTAGTTAATAAGGAATCTGGCTGAAGATGACTCCCAGTTTCTTGAAATCTGGCAGAGGAGAAATAAACGTATTCCTGTGAAGTGTTTCTACAGAAGAAAAAGTAAACACAAAATCTGTTTGGTGAGTATCTGGGCTGATTCAAATCCAGTTACACGCTATTGTAGATTAGATTAGAGTGACATAAGCCCTCCAGCAAAGAAAATGTTAATAATAGACTATGAAAAACATAAAGCTAAACTTATGCAACACAAGTATCCTTTATGCTGAAAACAGATGTTCCAGATTTGGCACAAAACATTCATGTTTTCAGCAGCTTATTTCCCTGAGCTTTCAACATAGTTATCAGTTTAGCAACCATAAAAAGTAGGGATATATTCATCTAACAGATCCTGGTGCCTGACATACACTGTCTCGTGCACAGAGCATTTACAGAATCAGTGTGTGTGTGTGAGAAGGAGTCGTGAGTCCACGCATGTGCCCGGTAGATATGCACGTCTATGAGATTACAGATAGAAGTCTATCATCACATGAATGGACCAGGTGTGTGTCTATGTGTGTGTAGGGGGATGTAATGGATTACCAGCTATAATTCAACTCAAGCTGAGAGACTGCTGATGAATGGATAATGTCCCCTGATCACACTCCCGTGTTCTCAGCTGCAGGTGTTGTGTAAAATTTGCAGGTGATGTGAAGACAGTGAGAATCATGGGAAATATTTGAAGAAAATCGCCGTCAGTACCCACACTGCATATCTGCGAGTCTATCCATATATGCAAATGATGCGTTTTTTAATACATTAGCATTTTTAGGTTGTTTTACATCTGTTATAAAGATCTAAGAACTGGTGTCTCCAAAAATGCCTGTCAGTCATTGCGTCATGAACGTACTGTCCCACATGCGACGTATCCGTACATGACGTGTCTGCCAAAGTGATGACAGTTCTTAAACCGGCTGGTTGGATTAATCTTCTCAGAGTGCAAACTGTATAAAAGGGCTTCACTTAGTACAACACATTACTTGACATCAAGCAAGAACTTTGGAATACCAGCAGGAGGGCTAGACAAGAACACAGGTGGTGAGTATCAGCAACAACTTTCTCTTCTTTGTTGTTCTTCTGCTTTTGTTTCATGCCTTTAACCTTAGATGAAATTTAAAAAAAGAAAACAATTTTTTTTCAAAACAAGTAATTATTTTTCTAGATTAAAAAAAGAGAATCTAAGTATCTACTTGTGCATTATCATACACTCTGATATCAGTTTTAGACATTTTTGTGAATGTTCACCATTGAATGTTTACAAAACCTTGAAATGACAGTTGTAAGTATAGAATTAATGGCAGAGTAGTTGTGCTATATTTGAGCACAAATGTGTGGCACTTCCCTCCCATAGTATTTAACAATTTGATTTCTGGACTACAGAATGCCTGATTCTTATTATTTAGATAAAACTGTTGTTTTGAGTAGATTTGTTTCACACATTTCTTCTATGTAACAGAAAAGCTGTATCTGTGTGCTTTATGATTTATTTTCAGGTTAGTTTTAGAAGCAAATTCAGCATTATGAGTAATCTGATTATGATGCTGCTTTGAAGATTAAAGATATTGTGGGGTGCTGATTAGTAACAAGAGCTTAGGATTGTAGGAGCCTTTGCAACCTGTACTTAGGCACATTTCTTATTTTATCAAGATTTGTTTTTATATATGTGGCTCTGCTTTTGTCCCAAATCAGTTGAAGCAACAGAAGCATGAATCTGGAAGTTGCCAAGCCTGAAACAAAGACTGGCGGAAAAGCTCCCCTCAGAGCCACTGGCCCTGGCTCCCAGGGGCCACCCAAGTTCAAACAGAGGAACACCCGTCAGTTCAAGAGCAAGCCTCCGAAGAGGGGAATTATTGGGTACGTCTCCTTAATAAGCTTTTTCATGACAAACAAACAAACAATCTACAACTTTCAATATCTTACCATTTTTTTAATTCAATAGCTTTGGAGAAGATATCCCAGGAATGGAAGCACTCGGCATGGGTAAGCAGAATTATGACATTGAATTAATTAATCTCATATTTTTGGACTTCACAAACTATTTCCTTTTCTAAAAAAATCCTAATTTCTTATCTTTCAGATTTCAACGTGATCTGCCCATGGGAACAGTACAGCCATCTAGAGCTTCACGAGCTTGCTCAATATGGCATCATCTGAGACTTTTCATCTGAGCAAAGTTGTTTTTTATGCACAAAGGGAACTAATGTGGCATGTAATTGCAGTAATAAGTTAAAGCAGTCGTCAACCCTGGCTTCTTTTATATGGCCAACACATGTAAAATGTAATGTCTGTAATATATGCCTGCATATTGTGAATGCTGTTTGTTTGTCTAAGAGATTTTGTATTTTCATGAGACTCTCAGGCTGCCATTTCCACACTGACGCTGAATATGTGTGATTGCTTGAGGCGGCAGTGGAAGCTGGAAGTGAGCTAGCAGGAGATTCTGCACAACTGTCAGCACTGTTTTTTATACATTTAACGAATCGTAGAATAAAGCTGAGAATTTTTAAATTATTTAAGACTCTTTTTGTCCTTTGCCAAACTGAAAAGAGTAAAATTGTGTTTGTTATGAGCATTTAGGTAAATGTTAAGGTGACAACATAACATTCGTAGAAGCACAATCTGCTCATTTGAAGATGAGGAGTCAAGTAAAATAAATACTTTGCTTTATAATTAATATAATCAGGAGACATTTATCTTGATGAGAAGGGAAAATAATCAAGGTAATGAATTAGCTTAAGTCTTAAAATGTCTCAAAGGTGTTTTTCATAGGCGTTATTCTGCATGTGGATTCTGCTGGTAGCCTTATACGTGTTCAATATATAGCTTCACATAAATCATAGGAATCATGAACTCCTTTGAGGTGATATCTTGTAAAGCAGCCCCTTCTTTAACACAGTGAAACATAAAATTTGTCCATCAAGCTACAGAATGAATTGAGAAAATGCATCAGGCAAGTTTATTTCAACTTGTCTTCAGTGATTACACTTTGTAGCGTTGTGCTGCCAGTAGGCAACAGTCTCGGCTATAAGCCACATGGTTGTGATGCATGGTGTTGTAGACTGGAAACAAAACTTCTTTGAGGATGCCACACAAAACCAGTAGACTTGGCCACTTAAAAAACAACAACCTGAAAAGAGTCTATACAACTTAGTAAATTGTGTTTATTGCTGTGTCAGTATGACCACAGTTAACGTAGATGGTAAAACAGCTGATCAGTCATGTGAGTGTCCGCCAGGCTGATTCTCATTCCTTGTCTTCATCTCCCCTAATGCACAACAACTGTTTTCTAATGGGGCAAAAACGTCTGATGCAAACACACTTTTTCTCCGTATTTTTTATTCCCAGTTTTTCTTAATGTTTCTAATGCACAGCTTTAAAATGCAAAAATAAAGATTGAGAGAAACGTCACCATACAGTATATCTTGAACAGAAGTCTTTGTCTTTCTACTTTGTAGATCATAGCACCAGTTTTGGTTAGAAGATAATGTTAAATGTTAAAAAAGTTGACGCATCAGGAAAAAATTGGGATAGTATGAGTGTATAAGAACTCTCTCTGCCTTTAGTTTCTTAGTGTCAGAAATCCAAATAGAGTGACATTTTAAAAGAAAACCTTTAAAACAGCTTATTTTATTTTTTAACTTGTTGATAAAAGAAATAAAACAGAAATGATGTCTATTAGAATTCTTAAAGCATGTTGGGTGTAAGTCATATCCTGAAGATTCTAAACAAGGCATCGCATTTAAATGAATATTTACCTTTTAATTCATTCTACTGTATATCACATTTGAAACATATAGTAACTATATGGTAAAGCCTTTGCTCAATTACTTGTATAAAATGTGATTCTTGTCTTCTGTACTTCTAGCACTATGATCATTCTGACCTTTATAGCGGATCAATGCAACTCTGGGTATGTTTACCATGCAATGCACACCCCAAAGCTGTAGGGGGAGCTCCAGAGCGAGAAAATAGGCGACAGACGAAGAAGAATGTTGTAAACAGAGGCAACTTACGGTTGTCTTGAACAGGCTACGGTTAGTCACCATGGCTTCAAAGGCATGTAGTAAAAGTAATTATCAAAAGCAGTATAAAAGCAAAAACCGAATCGCAGAGGAAACATGCATATTTGTCCAAACGGGTTTTCGACCGGCCTTATAGCGCTAGTCTCGTGTATCTCGAGACTTCCAAACCAAAACAAGCGCGAGCGTCAATGGGCTAAACTGCAAGCGCCATTTCTGGTAGGGGGAGACCCGATAGAGGAGGAAATGTCCGCTTTTTCATCA
>JAVQJG010240912.1:0-14509 GCA_036024015.1 Craterocephalus amniculus | reverse complement strand
GTGAAATGTACAGTTATTTACTGTATTGAACACAGTTAACTTACTGTGTTTTAATTTTACAGTGTAATATTGTAAAATTTACAAGAAAACCTCACCCATGTCACAAAATCACAGTAGTCTCTGTATTACAGCAGAGAATTACAGCAGTCAAAGGATAACTGTGAAAAAGATCACAGTAGCCAGTAAAGTACTGTAAATAGTAAAGTAATAGACCCGATTGGCCGGGGCTTGGCCAGCCCAGAGAAAGCTTTTACATCATTTGGTCCTGCGGATGGGTGTGCTAGAATATTTCCCAGCATGCTTTGGGGCTCCGCTTGTACTGTCCTTGCGGCACCATGAGTTAAGTGTATATGTGATCTCATCAGCACCCCCCTCCAAGATGAACACATTAAAGCACGGAAGTGTTGAATCTCTGAATGTATGCATTGTTAAAGGAGATTTTGATAATGAACAATACAAAGGAAACATCTCTCAACTGTTATTCATTCAGTAAATAAATCAATTAAAGTCAAAGCAATATTCATTTAATACTACATCTACAGTAGGCTAACTACAATGCAATCTAAAACACAGTATTTTATTGGTAATTATTCTATAGTAAATCAAACATTACAGTAACTACAACCTAAAACACAGTATTTAATTGAAAATTATTTTACAGTAACGTAAAGTATACTGTAAATATAAACTAAAACAAATTGTTTATTATTTTACAGTTTATCCATAAAATACTGTAAATCAAAGTACAGTATGTTAACTGTAAAACATATTCACAGTAATTACCTGGCTAATTGTTGCCAGTAGTTACTGTGAATTTTAAGGTAAATTTGTTACAGTGCAGATTTTTCAACAGAAGGTCTTTTACAGGTTCTTTAATGCATATCTGCCTGTGTTAATATTTATTTCTGTACTACACCTGAGGTCATGATTCACTAATAAGTCATGCTTTGAGGAAAGTAAAGAAACTGGTTAATTGGGTTAGTTATGCAGCTAACAGTCGTCTGTAATTTCCTTGTGGGCAGTCATCGACAAATGTGAACAGACGCAGTGGACGAGTGACTGCTCTTTATCTTATGTCTCACACAAGGAGGTATGGCAGTGTTTCACTGTCTGTTTGTGTTTTGCTCCCAGGGTGGTTATCAGCTGCAGTCTGTGGGAGGAACAGCTCTAGTGGCCCTTAGCTGATACACTTCTTGATGGTGAAGAGGACAAATTTGGACCTTGTTTTTAGTGAGAGTGCAAAAGATGTGTGTGTTGGTACTGAAGGGACGAGTTTATTTTTGTTGGCACACAATAATTAGCTCCAGGAAGAGTCTCAGTGGTTCCAAACGTAGAAGCCTTCTGGAAGCTTTTGGAAGCTTTCAACACTTTGGCAATCTTTACTTCCTGCACTGTGCCTCAACGCAGATCAGTCTGTGGTCCAAGTAATGTTTAACGGATGCCTGTGGCTTTGCTACACCCTCCTGTGAAAAAAAATAATGCCAATCTCAAATATTATTTACAACTGCTTCTACAAAAGAAGGCAGAATCTGTATGCAATGATTTGGGAGAAGGAATTTGTTTTCCTCTCAAATAAATACCTGATAATTAATCAATTCAACAAGTAGCTGACATTTGCTCATTTTATTTCAATACTGGCAAAGTCATTGAAGACTCACTAATACCCCATTCAAAGCAGGAGAATTTAATCATCCTTCATCAGCTGATTCCCTGGGTCTCCTTTCATTGAGACATATACCCGAAATACCTCACCAGCAAGGCCTCCAGGAGGCATCCTCACCAGATGCTCGAGCTACATCATCTGGCTCTTCTGGCTGTGGAGAAGCAGCGGTACTATTTTTAGACCCTCCACGCTAACCGAGCTGCTCACCCTACAGCTAAGGTAGAGCCCAATGCCCTTGTGGTGGAAACCCATATCTGCCACTAGTATTTTGAGCTTGTTCATTTGGTCACCACCCAGAGCTTGTGACCGTGGGTGAGGGTAGGAACGTAGATCGCGCAGTAAATCGAGAGCTTTGTTTTTTGGCTCAGCTCCTTCTTACCAGCGGCAGTAGCTCTGTGGATAAAGAAGTTGCCTACTAAATGGGAGGTCGGCGCTTGGATACCACTCCGCTACATGTCGAAGTGTCCTTGGGCAAGACACTGAACCCTACCTTGCCTCCCCATGTGCCTATTAGGGCTATGGCTGTGTGTGAATGGTTAGTTTCCTGGCACCAAGTATGTTTCAATATTGATGCTGTACGAATGGGTGAATGAGATATGTCATGTCAAAACACCTTGAGTGGACGCCTAGACTAGAAAAGGGCTCTACAAGTACAGTCCATTTACCATTTTTACCCTGACAGACCAATGCAGAGTCTGTCAGGGTAAATGTATGCAGAGGCCACACCGATCAGTCAGTGTCTCGCTCCATCAATGACCCCAAAATACTTCAACTCCTCCACTCGGGGCACGACCTAAATTCCGATCCAGGGAAGCTACTCCGCCCTTCTCTAGCCGAGGACCATGTTCTTGGATTTGGAGGTGCTGATTCTCATCTTAACTGCTTTACACTCGAGTGTGAATGTCTCCAGCAAGAGCAAGAGCTGGACATCACGACCTGAAGAAGCCAACAAAACCACATCATCTGCAAAAAGCAGAGACCCCATCCTGAGGCCCTCAAACTGGTAACCCTCAATACCCTTGGTTGCACCTAGAAATTCTCTCCATAACTGTTATAAACAGAATCGGTAACAAAAGGCAACTTTGGTTGAGTCCAACCCTCACCGGAAATGAGTCCAGCTGACTGCCAGCGATGCGGCCCGAGGTCTGACACCAGTTGTTCAGGGACCAGACACCTCTTACAAGGGGATCCGGCACTCCATACTTCCAGAGCTCCCCCATTGGAGTCCCCAGAGGACAAGGTTGAATCCCTCTGTCAAATCCAATACAAGTGAACTGGTTGGGCGTACTCCCATGCACCCTCCAGGACCCTGAAGATGGTACAGAGCTGGTCTACTGTTCCACGACCAGGAAGAAAACTCCATTGTTCTTCCTCCTTGACCATCTGACAGACCCTCCTCTCCAGGATCCCTGAATAGACCTTACCAGGGAGGCTGAGGAGTGGAGCACACCCTCCGGTCCCCCCTGTTTAAGAGAAGAACCACGAGCCCAGTCTTTTAATATTTAACAGATTCTACACAGTCAGAGTGAAATCACAAAATTTAGACATACAAGTTAGTTAAACATAAAAGTTCATAACCACAGCAGCACAAAATGATGGATTACAGATCCCGAACACTGATCAAACAGCAGCCTACACCTCACCTGATAAGATCTTGCAACAAAATAGACATTTATGTCCATTATAAACACAACATCTCAGAAAATCAACACCGACATGTTTAATGATGCAAACACAAATCTAAATTTGGAAATAATTTGGAATGAAGGAGTGAACTAGGAACTGTTAAATAAATTTCCGTCTGTGTTACAAAGCTCTAAACATATACCTTGTAAGCATTTGTGTCTTATTTGAAGGAAAAAAACAATGTTAATTGGTCACTCAAAATTCTCCCTAGGAGTGACTAACTGTGAGTGATTGTTTGCTTCTGGCCCTGGCCTTGCTATGGACAAGCAGCCTGTCCAGGACGTACCCTGCCTCTTGCATAGTAACTGTTGGGATAGGCTCCAGCTCCCCTGTGATCCTGAATTGGAATAAGTGGGTATAAAATTGGATGGATTGAAACAAACCAAGATCAAATTTCTTGCTTTCATTTAGAAAGGAAACTCAATTCTTGTTATATAAATGTCAAAGGCTGTTTCAGACTGCAGTAAATCAAACCACAGCAAATCATTCCGCAAGAAGATGGTGACATTGGGAAAACAGGTTGACACTCGTCTGGTGAATTGATTTAACATGGCTTCCATGTGTCTCCTTAGTAGTAGACTTGTGTCTTTTGTGAACGTGCTGACTAATGGAAGCATTTTGTGCTGGTCCTTTCATGGGCAAAATTGTGGACTTAAGAAATTTCACAGCATCAGGCAGCAACATGTTTCACAGATAAACTCATAGTCCATGCTTTGCTTTGCTTTTCTGATCCAGGTTTTAAAAAATCCCGGTACCAGCTCTGCAAAAGACTGGTGAAAGGAAGAGTTCAAGTCAAACCAGTCTGAGAATGAACATGAAGGCAAGGACATTTCAAAGATGTTAAATTAATTTGTTTGTTGGCTGTTGTTTTGGAAAGAGTTTACCCATTCACTCCCACAAAGTAAGTGAAGAGTTACCTCCATCAAAGCCAATAAATAAACAGTGTTTTTTTTATAACATTGCTGTTAGAAAACCTCTTTTCTGGCAAGTGATGTAGCTACATTTTTAGCATATATCACCAACTAGACAGCAAAACAAACCCAATTCACAACATTTTCAGACTGAAGGGTTGCAACTCTCTGAATGTGGATCCCCTCTGTAAACACCCATACACACATAAACAGAAATACACTATTATTAGCATTCCTTTGCCGGATTAATGAGCTGCTTATCTAGTACTGAAAAAGAGTTTATAGGAAAAAAATCCTAGAGAATCCATTGATATTTTACAAAAGGTTTCTGTAAAGGCTTGATAACGTAAATCAAACTGAAATGAACTCAAGGATTTTACCAGGTTGTGTTTTCATTTTATTAAATAGGAAGAAGTTGTAAAGGGCTCCATAAAGCACTACCATAATTACAACCAGTGCTACTGTGGCTGCGTGTGAATGAATTGCCTGTAAATGTAATGTCCTGGTTTACTTCCCTCATATAAAATGATCTTGAATGCATATGCTGTATTTGTTACTCTCCCAGTTATTGTCTGAGCCCATAGTACAGTCACTGTGTGGATAAAAAAAAACAACTCATCGTCATTCTCAAGTTACCTGCTAACAAAGCAGAACTGAAGATATTTGGTTGTTGCAGAACCACGATGAATGATTATTTCGTCCTTTTAATTCCTCTGTATTTTCTCTGCAATATGAGGATGCTTGCATCTCCATGATGACGGGGTGTTTAGGTCTCATTGTTGTTGACTGATTGCTCTAATGACAGATTCAACCACTGAGCCGGAAAAAAGGCTTTAGTCCTCTAAGAACTGCATTTTTTCCCTGCACTGTTTGGGCTTTTTAAAATGATGTCAGTTCGTATGCAAATGTGAAAGATGTGAAGTTTAAATGTTTACATAAATTACATTACCAATCTTTGTGATGGTTCACCCTGACTGAGGGCGGTCAGGCTGTATCAGGACATGAGAAGAATGACGGGTTAATGAGGTCAGTTATGGCTAATCTATCAGCAGTCAGTTTATCACAGGCATACTGGTAACAAGAAAGGCAGATGCCAACAAAATCTGGGTTTAATTCTCTTGCACTTTTTCATTGAGACCATGCATAATTTAGATTAATGCAGTGCCTGTGACCACTTAAATTCAGGTCAGTGAAGGAAGTGATTTAGATGGCAGAGTCAGAATCACAACCCAAGGCAGAACTGAGAGCATGGTCATGATTATGTCACAGGATATGGTCACACGATCTTACTTTACAACATCTCCCAGCAAGTGTTTCAATCATCAGTGGCTAGTTCATTAAGTTTTGATGATAAAAAAGACAACCAATAATAATAATCATGAGCCAGGACTCAAAAATAATAATAAAAAAATATACCATACAAGTGCTTTCCAAACTTTTTGAGCCATGACCCCCCAGATTACATATGTTGGTGTACGCACTCACTCTGCCGACCCTGTGGTGGACTGAGTGGTGAATTGTGTGATATAATAAACAGGTCAACCTGCGGCCATCCTCTAAATGTAAGGCTTATAAACTGTCAGAAATCTCATATATATGGTGGACAAATTAGTTCTTGGGGGATTCGGTTCACTGATGAAACAATGCACTCACTTGCCCAAAATCAGCTTCTTGATCATGCCAAATCCACAAGTTTTTAAAATATTATGAGTAGAGGTGAGAAGTAAAGATGCTACATTTACTGTTACATTTACTAAAGTAAAACTTTACAGAAATAAACTTTGAAGAATAATTTTAATAAAACATACTTTTTACTTTTACTTGAGTATTTACAGTATAAGAAGTAGAAATACTCAGTTACAATGGCAGCCAATCCTCTCGGTACTTTTATGTTGGGTGATGTGCATGAGCGATTTGGTTTTTTGATAGACTTCTGCATGACTGTTTCGTACATCAAACATAGCTAGCAGCTACGTAAAATGTTACTTGGTACATTTGACGGCGTGCAATCAGTCAGATGTAGCCTCAGACCTGGGCTGGCCCACAGGAGAAGTGGGATAATTCCTGGTGACCTGGATCCAAAACTACTTACTGTATCAAAAACAAGAAGAAAAAAGAAAAAGGATACAGAGAAACATGGTGGTAAAATGGACTTTCAATAAAAAGATGAAAAAGGAAGTCAGCTGAGGAGAAGGTGGGTAAGGGTCAGAAAATCTTGGATATTTTCCAATCAGCAGTAGCGAAATGATGTGAGTTAACTGTTTTACTGAATGGTGTTACAAGCTGCAAACCTTTATCTGAATGTAATATGATGATCACTGGATTCTCCATGGCTGTTTTTATATAGCTGTTATAACGGCCCTGGTAGAACAGTATTGGTTGTCAAAACTCCATTTTATTGTTGATGTTGCAGTGTTTTTTTGCTGTTATATATTTCATCAGCCCAAACATAAAAGCTTCAGTGTGTTTAGCTCTGAACTCGAGCTATCACAAATGTATCTAAGGTACAGCTTTTTATTTTTTGAAATTTTTATATCAATTATTTTTATATTTGGAATACAAGTGTAAAAAAAATACCTGAAGATTTCATTTGTATATAAAGTACCTAGGGCCTGTCCCCATGACGTTGCATTGTAGTATAACTGCAAAGGTTTTTTAGAAATCCGCCAATTCATCCCCACGAAACTGAAGATTAGCCTCCATGAAACCAATAATTTCTGAAAGCAGGTCTCAAGGTGGAGAGGCTCAAAACCTCCACCGTCTTCGATCCGCGGGGACAGCGCAGCCGCACAACTGGCGGATGTGATGTGACATCAGTGTGACGAACACACACCAAACACAACAACAACAACCATGGCGCCATCCGTGACCAGCTGTGTTGTGGTGCTGCTCAGGACAATCCCATCTTGTTTTCAGCTTTTGCACCTAAATGTGCAGCTTTTACACAACAGCATTGCTCTGTTGTACGGTCGACAGCGTGAGTACGCTGAGAGCTAGCACCTCTCTGTGCATGCACTACGTCTTGTTCTTGTGTTAAAGAGTTACTCTGTGATCATTGCAGCAGCACCCGCAGCTTTGTAGTATGTAATACAGCGGTTTCATGGAAATGGCGATTTTTCACCCCTGTCGTCTTCACACCAGAACCGGCTTTAGTGCCATGGGGACGTGGCCTTATTTGCTTTCTGTAACTGTGTATCATCTTTGTTAACTGATCTCTTTTCCATGCTGATCCTATCCCCTATAACAAAGAGATATGTTAGTACCAGAGCAAGTACAGCAAAAGGGGAACTTTTACGGCATGGATGTAACTTTTTTGTGTGACTTTTCTTTTAAAAAGATATCTGAGACTGACAAAAAAGCATATTTTTCAAAAGCATATGCTAAATCACCAAATGCACATAACTGCAGACGTGTTCTAGAAATAAATCTTAGGACAAACATTCATAAACACAGGGTTCAAGTTCACATGCTCACATACTAACAGATGTGTTGAATTGTATTATACAGCAGGACATCCCTCACCCCTGTTTTAAGTTGATCCAGAATGTTCTGGACTGAAAACATTACAAATGATAGTTTTTCTATTGATGGGCTGTGATGTGAAGTGTTGCATCTCAGCTAGTCAACAAGAGAGGTGATGATGTGAAAAATTAAAATATCACCGTTTGTGACTCAAAAATTGATTTCCACGATAAGTGGAATCAGCCTTGCCTCTCAGATAAGATCAAATAATTCTGATGACATTTCTGAGCATACTGCATTAGTACATAAGTATTTCAAGAAAGACATAAATGTTTTTGCAGTGATGCCGAATAATCTAAAGTCACCTTTGGAAAATGTTAACTGCTAACAACAAAAAGCATTTTTAATATTATAATCACCTAGAAGTTTATTATTTTATTGTTATGTGTTTTATTATGTTTATCATTGAGTTTATGATTTATCTTAGAATTTCTTCTTCTCTTTTTCTTTTTTTTCTTTTGCCCTTTTGACATTAGAGCGGTTGAAACTGTGGCCAAAGTTAAACTGAAATTAGTCATGAGTTGTAAGATGGGGCCACCGTGCTGAGCCAGTTGAAGCCTGAAGGATCAGCTTCCTCACCACACGCAGCGGTCAGACTGGTAATACATCAAGTCAGTGAAGGGAATTTTACAGTTCTTTGGTACATGCTCCTATAATTTCTAAACTATCTTGTACTTTTTTTTTAGCACCATGTGTTAGGGTGACTCTCTTAAAGGGACCCCAAAGTATGGACACAGAGCAAATGTAGGAAAGGTATGGAGGATCTTTAATAGCCGAGGGGAAGAAGACAACTGGAAGAGATGGTGAGATCCGGAGGAGCTGGAGACAGATATCCTCTGGGCGACACAGGTAAGTTGAAGCTGAGGAGCACAGGAAGAGGTTAGGGATCGGAACCACAAAAACTTAGCAAATAGTTCTACTAAAAGATATACGCAGCCAACTAGTTCACCGTGGTAGAGATGGCAACAATCTGGCAGAGTCTAGTGGGAGAGCTGGGTACTTGAAGTGAGCTTGATTGAAGATTGAAGCCAGCTTCTCCAGGAGACTCCGCCCATTCATCACACCAGAGGATAGGGAGGGGAAACCAGGAGGAGCACCGTCACACCAGGGGTGTGACACCATGTCTGCAGGGGTATAGAAAAAGACTAAAGTTAGTTTATCATTAAAAGACCATTTTGCTTTTTACTGCTCTGCTTTGTTAAAATCTCCATAGATGTTCATTGCTCTTTTACCTGTGGCAAAACCTGAGCAAGAAACATGATGTGATGTGAGAGGATACATGGAAACAGCAAAATTAGATATTCCTTCTCAGGTTATCTAGAAAGTTTATTTTCTTTCTTGCTGTGGTTTTAGTGTTTTTTAAAAGCATTGACACACATTAGAGGAAATGGAAACATGTTACTCACATGACTGTTCATGAGAACAATCAGCTGCTTTTGCTTCCAGTGAATAAACACACGTCAATACTTTCGAACTAAAAAGATTAAACACATTATATCCAGTTGAAAAGGATTCCTGCTTTTTTAAGAATTTTCCCTCAAATATGATCCAGTTTTGTTTAGGCCTCATAACTGCACTTTGTACATAGTAAGTGAGTCCTGTGCTCTTTGCAGAAGCCTCATGCATCAGCTAATTCCTCAACCCACTGAATGTGCTATGCATCCTGATTTATCCGCTCCAAACAAAGTAATAACAACAAATCTTATGTCTAGTTGGTATGACATTCCAAAGGTTCTCTTAAAATGTTTTGTTATGGGTGGAAAGACAGCACCTGAGTTAACCTTTTTCATGAGGTCATGTGTCATGTATCATGAGGGTGAAGGGCTACTGAGCAACCTCGGTTTGGTCTGTAAATTACCCAAGCATGCGAGAAATAACATTTTTCTTCTGAGATCATCATTGAGGCATTTTTTGTTTCATTTAGAGGTGCAAAACAGCAAGGTCTGAAGTCACAAGAGGATTTCCATGAAAAAACCCATTAACACGTGGGCTTTTTATCCAGGGACTTACTTTCAGATGAGACTGTAAAAGGCTTTTGAGAACATAAAAAACAACACCACTTTATTATAAGAAAAAGCCCTCTCCTCTTTCCATCCCATTGTAAGTATGACCGAGAGGTGGAAACAACTTTTATGTACGTGCACATGGTTTCTATTTCCCCTTAGCTCCCAACCTCCCATTGGCATTTCTGTTTCAACTGTGCCCCTTTTTCCCATCCCTCTCTTAAATCCCATTTATCATGTACCACCACGTTTGTAGTCATGCTAGTCAACTCAACCTTTGTTTTTAACTTAAAGTATCTGGTACCCTGTCTCCTCTTCAACAAGTCTTTTGAAATTACTGACAGAGCCTTGTAAAAAAGAAGAAGATAGACCACAGTGAGTGTTGTCTAATTGCATGACATAATATATTGACATAAAGCGTTGTTGCTAAACTGTTTCTGATTTGCAATTTTTGAGAAGATCTTTTCTGGAAACTACAGTCCATTTTTTATTCATTTATTTATTTTTAAAGAGAAACCAACTTTTCACATCCCATTGTAACTGTTCTGCTTTCCTCCTCTAATGTCTTTATTAACTCTTTTTTTACCTGCACTTCAAACTACCTCATTATAATTATTACTGTATTATTCATTCTTTTAATTGACTCAAATTTCCCCTCTCCTTCCTTTCATCTTTTTTAGTCTACATCTTTTGCCATAATTAGTGGGATATATTAGCCAGGCCTGACAGCAGTACAGCAGCCCCCCATACACTCCATTCTGTCAATCTTACTAACTGAATACAGGCAACCCCTCAGTGGGGTTCAAACAGAGAGATATGACCAGGAAAGTGGTCATATCTGACAGAAGTATTATGGAAGTAATATACACTAATATTGTTAGCCTACCCTAAGCAGGACTGTGAACTATACTATGCATTGATATTGAGAAAATGAGAAAAGCTGAGTCTCCAAAGAGAAATGTTTATTCTTAGTGCCATAAAAAGCTGAACTTATCTAGGTTGGTTATGTAACATGAGGTCACTTATTGTAATGGCCAACTTGATGTGATAGAAATCTAAAGATAATTAAGATTTTGCTAAGTATGCAAAGTATGCAAAGTATGAAAAAAAATTGTATTGACAGTAGTGTGCAGGTAATCAGCATTTAAATGCACATCATTTTTCAAGGATTATGACTGAAATTCTAAAGCGACAGATCTCTTCTTGGCATCTTGCTACTTTACTTAGGTTACAGCTACTTGGTGTTGAAAAAGTCTGTGTGAAACAAATTTAGAAAACACATGGGTTGCATATGAAAAAGAATTTCTAAAAGTATGTGAAAAGCCTGAGAACTATTGTAGAGGCCTATGATTTTTAACTCATAGTAGGCTATTTGGTGAACCCACACCTTCAATTAGCCTTCAGTTAGCGTGCCATGGCCATGTAGCTAACTCTCTGGCATTGAGCTAGCTAAGGCTTTTGGTTTTCATGAAAATCCATCTTCCTTGGATGCCAGAATTTGCTAAACAACTTTTTATCTTTTCTATGTTTATTTAGCAGGAACAGAGAGAAGAAAGGGTTGAGTTTGTGTACCAGCAAATTGAGAAGCACAGTCTCACCATAACATGTTTTTATGAGTTGAAGAGGCCCAGCAGTTTAATAGTGACATCTAGGGATTGGAGTTGATGAAATCGTATTGATACCAACGCTGTTTTGGATTCTCATTCTTCATCGATTACTTTGTCAATTCTGAATGTAAATTTCTTTGGAAAATAAGTCCACAAAGGACACAGCTAGTGTTTGTGATGCATGCACACAGCAAAATAACAGTTTTACAGACATTACAGCTAACACATTTATCATCCCTCTTTGTGAACTATACTAATTCTTCCATTCTGCCATCATACCTGATTTACAGCAAAACAGAACAAACAGAGGGACCTATGCAGGTTGCCTTCAAGTGCTGGCATCAGTGGAGGAATCCAAATCTCAGGGAAGCACACTTCTGGTGCCTTGGAAAATTTACAACCACATCTCATGTGGTGTGGTTCTCGATTTTCATCCCTAATAACAAAATAGATGCCAAGTCGGCATTAATAAAAAAGGTAGTCCTGTTCATTAACACTCTCAATGGTAAATCTGTGTCTTAAAGTTACTTGATATCTGAAGAAAAAAAAAAAAAGAGCGACCTCAAATCACAGTTTGTAAAATAGGCTAAAAGTGTCAGCCCTTGTTGGATATATGGTTAAGAGGCTGCAAGTGATGCTCCAACAAATAGTCAGATATGCACAAATACAGCGAGAAAGCATGGATATGGTAGGGAAATGTCCCAATTAAGTATCAATTAAGTCCAGAGTTGTCCCGTGCATCTTTAAACAGCTGCACCATCAGGACTTTCCTCCTTATCTGCAACAAGCTCTGCTGTTTGGTTTTTGCTAATGTAATAGGATTTCACTGCCATCACTTGTGCTGTCGAAAGCGCAAACCCTTCAAGCAAGTGCTAGCAAGTATAGATCGACATTAACTGTTGTATCTTCAGTCAGAATATCACAACCACAGAAAAGAAAATATAAAAGGAGTGACTCTAACTTGGGATACATTGTCATACTGAATTGTTTACCTGACCTTCACATAATGATGTACAGACTTAACATGTTTTTCAATCAAAACAAGATTATAATAATGATGTAAAGATTGCGATTCCATCTAATATCAGGATTTCTTTCCATCTGCAGAGTCAAAATATCTTTTCTTTTAAAAAAATTATTACAACTCTTATGATGAAGATGTGTTGTGTAACAGTTAGTTTGCTGTTATATCTTTCAATAGTCACATTTTCCATCATTATGTTGAAACATTCAAGTAGTGCATATTGTGGTTCTTGAACTTATTTAACATCTATCAGAAGTGCAACAAAAAGGGCTGCACTACTAACGTAGTAAAGTATAAATGTAAATGCTAATATTAACCCTGGAAAGATAAACACACTTTAAATGTCTTTTTTTGAAACTTTAAGCTTATGGCTTGAAAAGTAATCAAGGTTAGAAAATAATCAAACTTCTTTTCCCATTAGTATTTAGTCTCTCCCTCTGGCTAACATGGTTATTGGTTTCATTGGTGTAACCATGGGAATCATTACAAGGCTGCTCTCTCAAAATACTGTTGCAGTGTTGTGTCTCTGTTCCTTACCACTCCTCATTTACATCTTTATGCCACATCATTTCTTTTGGCCTTCTTTTTGTTTTTCCATCAATTTCTTCTCAATCTCGAGTTTAATCAGATTTTATGGTAAGCCACATTTTCTGTACCTTCGTTAAACTCCATTACAGATGTCAAATCAGACTGTTTAACTCTTGTTAAGGTGGTCTATGGTCCCAAAAAGAGAGTAATTGATTGCATGACGAGACGGGAGTCAGGTCACTTCAAATGTCATCATGCTGTGTCAGATTACTTGCAGGAAAACTTGGGGTTTGGATTATTTATTTTTGTATAAAAAAATCAGACCCATTAATCAGACTTTATATTTTTTTCTTTTTTTTAATCTCTCAGTGTTGGACACATGCCTTATGTGTGTCAAAACACCCGGTCCATTGAAACAACAGCCTGCAAGAAACATGGTGACTGCAGAAGCTGCTTGATGAACACAGTTTCATCCCTTCACAAAGAACATTCACAGTTTTTTTTCGCTCAGCAGCAGGCTCAGTGTTTTATATTGCAGATTAAAGTCAAATCAACTGAATGAGAAATCAAGAAAAACTGTCACAGTATAAATGTATTGAAAGTAAAACGGTGTAAAAACCTGTATTAAACTCTAACTACTCTAAAATGTCTGATTTGTCTTGTTTTACATGGCGAAACATGGACTGTTTTATGGCCCTGTTGTAAGTAGCTGTTGGCTTAGCTCATCCATCAAATGTTTCTTCACTTTTCCAAGGAAAAGCACTTCGACCACTTGCAGAAAAATTACTGATTACGAGTGACTGAAACAAACAAGTAGTTATAGGATGTAAGTCATCTAGAAAAGTTGAATACTGTAACCAACTGAATATCACCTTGGATTTATTTAGCAGACACTTTGATTCAAAGCAAAATAATAAAATAATTTTGCTAATAAATGGGCCACATCAGAGCCTTTAGTCTTGACAGGTTTGGAGTATAAATGCACATGTAAACATATTAAGATAAGCAAGATAAGCCTTAAGTGTGCTTTTATGGTCTGTTTTCATTAAGTGTGAAAGCTGTTCAGGGCATGAAACTGTGTCAGACAAAGCAATCTGTCAATCTGCCCTGAAGCGTCTGTAACAAGTAAAGTAAAGCAATAATATGTATCCAGTGTCCAATAAAGGAGGCCAACTAAATCAAGTCTGAGGATTGTGGGTAGGCAGGGGGTCGGGACTATTAAGTGTTGTAAGGAAGATGATGAGGAGTTAAAGCTCAGGAAAAGATGAAGAGGTCAGAAGGTTAAAGGGTCTAATGTTGGAGTCATTGCTCTTGTTTTTCCAGAAGAAAGTACTGACTCACTGTTTTACTCATTTACAGTTTTACAGACTAATTTGATGTTTGCTCCACTAACTTAAAGTTTGAAGAAACCGGACATACATATATATATATATACACACACACACATATATATATGCAATATAAAACACTGAGCCTGCTGCTGAGGGAAAAAAAACTGTGAATGTTCTTTGTGAAGGGATGAAACTGTGTTCATCAAGCAGCTTCTGCAGTCACCATGTTTCTTG
>JAVQJG010240885.1:0-16464 GCA_036024015.1 Craterocephalus amniculus | reverse complement strand
TCCTGCTGAGTTACAGCTCCGTGCTGTTTGGTAGAGCAGGGGAAAGTGAGAAGTCTCCTTTAATCCAAATTAATAATGTTTCATTTATACTGGAATTGTGGGTTGTACCACTACAATGTACATATATGTATATATTCATATTCATTCTACAGTAAGTGACAGTGTATTCCATTACTTACTGATGTCCCCTGAAGTGGCCAAATTACAAATTTTTCATCTCCACACATGAATATACTAGAAAACAGCTGTCAGATAGGTGTCCACTGTAGTGGACGCTATGCATGAAAGGGTTAAAAAAATAATGTGTACCCAACAGCCTCATCTCAGTGAGCCATGAGCCAAGTTCGCCACAATCCACTTTATCCTCCTTATTCATGACATTTCTGGCAGTTTTCAAGCCTTACATTAAGAATTTTTATCATCAGGTGACCAGAAACAAAGCTTTTTTTTGTGGTTCTATTTTAATAATATGAATCTGAGAATCACTGAGAATGTTGTATCAAACCAGCTAAATGACTTTTTATATGAAAGCAAAAATCAGGATAATTTCCAGTCAGGCTTCCGACACAATCACAGCGCTGAAACAGCTCAGGTCAAAGCTGTGGCTGTGTTGAGTGAGTGGCAATGATTTCTGGAGTCCCCCAGGGGTCAGTCCTCGGACCCCTTCTGTTCAACTTGTATATGCTCCCTTTGGGTCAAATATTATAGAACTTTAACATTAGTCATCACAGTTATGCAGATGATACTCAACTTTAAAACTTAAAAAGTTTGAGAATCAGAACATTCCCTGATGAGCGAATCATGCTCCAAGCTTACCAGTGAGCCACAAGGAGAGGGAATATTTCCCCATCTTAAACAGCTCAAACCTTCAGAAATAAATAATTCCTGTTTGAGCAAACACCATCTTGACTATCAGAAATCCCTTCTGCATCAGATGGTGGGATGGTCTGGGTCTGTCTGAGAGAAGTCTGCTAGATCAGATTTCATCATCTGTAATCTTCCCATCACGCTTTGTGTGGAAATTCAACGTCGCATTTTGACAGATTTTTCTTATGACTCTCTAACTGGTGTAAATCCACCACTAAATGAACAAGCTGTGGAGATGAACTGCGTAACGTTCCTTCATTTCTGAACACAATCATAGTATAAAATCAAGGTTAAGTGCTGATACCGGCGGCTGAGCAGATCGCCTCTCCTTCATCCTCAGTCTCCATCTGTTGGTGCTCTGGCATCCGTGTGGGCTGTTCCAGCAGAGATGTAATGGAGCATGTTTGTGCCACAGAAACTCAAAAATGATGCGGTACAGCAGCGCCGCACCAAAACAGTCATTGGCCTTTAAGGCTCACTGCTCCTGTGCCACATTTATCTCATTTAATTATGCTGAGAGGATAACATCGGAGCAGGGCTTTGGCACAAATTGAGATATGACTCTGTCGTGTGGGAACATTAGCGAGCAGTTGTACCCCCGCACTTCCCCTCTTATGCAGCCTGATCCCTCCATCCTCCCCCTTTCATTCACTGATTAATGACATTACTCATCCCCTCCCCGGCCCCAGTTGTGTCAGTGGAACAACTGGATTTGTTCGTGGAGCTCAGATCATAGGAACCATAAATCAAACGTCCTCCTGCTGCCACTGACTGAGAGAGAGAAAGGAAGGGTAAAACCTCCTCATGTCCTCTTCTTCATCCTGTAGGACCTTGTCTTTGTAAATATTAATGTCTTCATGGGGAAATTTGAATGTCACGCATGTCGTCCTTGGTTGGGTTGTTCCTATTTAAAGTCAGCCTAGAGAAAAGGCCACAGTATAATGATACGTCCCCCCACCACTGTTTATGCTGTCCTTATTGTGACCACGTTTTTCACCCAGAGCCGTGCTGTTAAAACTGTCCTCCAACCTCCAGCCACAGCCATAAATCAGAATACTGACTCTCTCCTTCTTAACGTGACTCTCAGTATGGCCACTAATAGATGCAGCATAACAAGGAAATTAAATAAGAGTGAATTTTACTTTTTACAATCAGTCAATATTAGGTTTAATGATGGAAACCGTTTCTTTAAAGTGTCCATCCGACTCAGGTTCGTGAGCGGCCATCGCAGCTCCTGCATGACCAGCCAACTAATGAGCTGCTGAGCAGAGCAAGATCCAGGAAACAAGAGTTAATGGTGTGTTTGTGTGCATGAAGTGAAAACAATGAAAACAATACTCAGACTCAGCCAAGGGAGAGTCGGAGACGTGTGCAGCAGCAGGTCTTCTGTTTCTCCAAATATGACCATAGAGACAAGAAGCAAAAACAATGCTTGCTTGCTTACCAGAAACATATTATATATGAGCAGTTTCTAAAATATAAATTCATGCTCACTGTCCACTTCAAAAGGTTCACCTGCTACTGCACTGGACCCCCTTTTTCCTTCAGAACTGCCTTGATATCATCACATGGACTGCGTCCATGATGAGAGTCTCCCGTTCCACCACTCTTCCCAAAGATGGAAGATGGGAGATGTGGTGGCTGTGGAGGCCATTGGAGTCCAGTCGACTCACTGATCTGAGCTGTGTGACATGGAGCTTCATCCTGCTGGAAGAAGCATCAAAAAGTGTTTCATCCAGAAAGTGTTTTTTTTTTTTTTTAAAAAAAGAAGAAAAAAAACGAAACTTTTTAACTTTTTTCTGTGTCATCCCCATTTATTCGTCGAAAGTAACTCATACACATCTTAACAGCCTTTGTTGTAGTTGTGTCCCAATTCCGGATCTTCTTGGTCTTGGTCTTTGCTTACCTGCACTGCACTGCAATAAATAAAGCATAGCATAGCTAGTATACGGGTAGTCCAATGCTAATAAAAGCCACAAGCATTTATTAGCTTGTATGCTAAAGTAGGGTTAGTGTTACTAAGTAACACTGAAAACGTAGCATTGCAGTATTACGTATCCTGGTTTCCGTCATACATCACATTTATCTTTTTAGTAGGAAGAAAAACAGCTGAGGGTCCCGTCTTATTCCCAGAGCAGATTGGAGCTCTCTCTATTTAGAAAGCTGCTCCGATTTTCACTCTAGTTTAACTTCTGCACTGTCAGACTCAAATTTGGCCCTTTTCTTTGTCTTACAGGAGTATATGTTGGTGTGTGTGAGAGACACTTGAGACCACAGGTCTCTTTTTATCCATTTATAGTGGTCAGTGTGTCTCCATGATGTTGTAATGGTGGAAGAGTAAACGATAAGATACTGGCAGCGGCAGGTTAAGGAGCAGCGCAGCACGTCAACCCACATGCAGGTGGAAAGAGATTGGTTCACCCTGCACATCAGGCTCCTGGAAGAGGATGTTGGGGAAAGAAAATAGAATTTAGCATTTCAACTTGCAATAGTATCTAAACAGATGATTTATAAATAAATTCCCTCACCCACAGTTGTCATGAAGGTAAACTTGACCTATTAAACCTAAAACTGTTTTTTGAACCAGGCTGTTAACATGTTTATTTCTGCTGTAAATTTGGTATTTCTAACATGGGAGTCTGTGGGGGTTGACTCCCTTTTGGAGCCAAAAAAAAACCTACAATGTTTGGCTTTTCCGCATAGGCTTCACATTTGCCCGCCGGAGTTTGCTGCTTCAATCGGAGGCTCCTTCAGAGACTTTGAAATGGAACGGTAATTTGCGCACTGCTGTGACGTACACAGTCAACGAATCAGCACTTTTAAGTGTGCAGACCCTGGATTGGGACACAGCTTGTGACTCCAAAAGTATTCAAATAGACCTTGTGGTTGCAGAGCTAAACTCATTTTATAATGGGGATGAATGTTTCTGACAGACGTCTGTAAACTTGGCGCAGGGCTCTGATGGTTCTACTTCACACACAGGAGTCTCTAGTCAGCGATGCCCTACCACCCTCCACTCAGGTCAATGGCCCTCAGACCTGCTTGGGTACACATCTGTCTGAGGAGAAAGAAGAGGTTACAAACAAAACCTGAAGAGGCGGGATAAGTCAAGGGCTACACTCAGTCATGTGTCAAAAGCTACAAATGCAACTATCCCATGACTTGACTCTGACGTTCTTCACCGGGACTGAAGTGATGCTTATCAGCATATTTCTAGAATATATGTTTTAGAGGGTTTAAATATAGCTTACTCCAAGAGCAAAGCTGATATTAAACACACTCCAGCCTCATAGATTTTATGTTGTACATGTGAGAAGGTGCTGCAGATATTTCCCAAAGGTGATGTAGTAGCACATCAATGCATCATGTTGTATAATTGATGTAGCAGAGATATTGGATGCTTAACATCACAAGTAAATCTCTCTGACAGGATGAGAGATGAACACACTAAAAGTTTAGCGCCCATGGTTAGGCCACAGTGACAGGTGAGTTTAGAAGAGTGACGCAGTGCCAACTCAACCACTGTGAGGACACAATAATTTATTTCTGAGGAGGAAGATGAGCACACAGATGAAAAGTGATGAATGAAAACTTCCCAAAGCATGAAGCATCCGTTTGCTTCATGTGGCCGAACTTGAGGTTATAGCTATGCTTTCTATGGAAGGCAGCAAAATAAAGGCATCTTTTTAGCTTTGTGTGGTTGGCAGGGCCTAGCCATTCCATTTCAGTCTAGGCTCTGAATGATGCAGCCCAGGTAGGCCCCTGGTGGAACATGAAATATGAATTTATCACCTTTTACATAAAAGTTGGTCCAGCTGGATGGTGGGGGCAACTTTCCAAGAACATATTAAACTTTCATCTCAATGCAAAGACAAAACAATCCAAACCTGTCCTGATGGATGTGTGTGCTGGACGCTTTCTTTCTAATTCACAAGATAATTTGAAGAAGCGTTTTTTAGCCATTTTCCTCTTGTTCTCTTCACACATCTGGATAGGGTAACAAAAGTGTGAATCATTATTGGTTGGATGATTTAAAGCGCAACACTTTACAGCAATATCTCACTTTGGGCAGCACTTTGCATGCCAGCAATGGGATATCAACACTCTGGTTACTTTGGCTGATTCAAAAAGAACATTAAAAATTAATTTCTTTTTAAAAGCAATGAAAAGCACCTTGAATTTTCCTGGATTGTCCTTGAACTGGCATTGAAGTGGCATTTTCTAGCTGTTGCCAGCCATTCAGCCTACACTGTAGCAGTTTTCATCCGTACACTATATTCTCTAATTTGGAATAATTATAAGCATGAAGAAAAAAAAAAAGCTGCTTGAACGGCTTATTTTAAACAATCCAAGGCTTGGGGATGACAACAGAGGAGAAGTGCTGCTGCTGCCTTCAGTGGATTTTGCTTCCATGCTTCACTACTTGATGATGCATGTCCGGTGCAACTGTGGTGGCTGGTGTTGCCAGATGTGGCATTTCCCCCCTTATATACTATGTCCTGTGTTTGGTGTACCTAGGATTTTACCTGGAATGCTCCATGGAAATCTGGCTTTTCTCTTGAACAAAGTTGAACTGTGAAAGACCGCCGTTCACAAACGTCTACCTCTGCCTGATTGTGTCCTTCCTCTTTACTGAAAAAGTCAGAAATATCTCCCCTTCTCTTCATTCTTATCTTCCTCTACAAAAATCTGGCAGGTTCCAAGGTATATTTCTTCATATTTCCATGCTATAGCTATTTCAAAACCAACTATCAGCCTTGTTAGCTTCCTGTTAATATGAAACTTGGTCATGTAACAATAACACTAGCTTAGTAAGAGGTAAGCTCATCTTTGAGCATCTTCATAGTTTCATTTAATGTAAAGATTATGATGAATTGATTTGATGGGTAGTCCCTAAATACTCTAACTGAAAAATAAATATGGTTAAGGAAACAAACAGGTGTAGTGATCCATGTGATCCATGCAGGACTGCAAATATGTTTCTGTCCTTTTCCAGTGAACTGTCAATCATCTGAGCTCTGGACCTGGGGTGTCCAATCAGATTTCATGCATTTCACGCAACCAACTTTAAGATGACGACTGTCAAGATGCCTCATTTCCATGTAAAAATCTCCCACTTTGCAGTTTAGTCTATGAATTTAATGATTAAAATGAACTGTTACGGCTGCCTGCCCTTTTGGCTGAAAACCTCTTTATTTTCTAAGTAAATGCCTGTGTACCATCCCACACACCGGAGGTTGGCTCTGCTTACCACACCCTTGTTTCCTGTCTGCCGTGGATTGGCCCTCTTCACCACACCGTCACCTCCTGTCAGCTGATTGGATAATTATGTCACCAATCATCTGTGCTGCAGCCACACCATTGGACATTTAAACCTGCTGCAGATGGGAACTCATTGGTTTGTCTTTGGCCTGGTGTGTCTTTATTGTGTGCTTTAGCTGGTGGTGTTTGGTGAGTGTTAGTTTAGGATTTTGGTTTCTTTTCTTGTCAAGTGTTAAAACTATGAACTTTGTGTTGTCTTTGGTTTAATGACCGTAATTGGCCCTGGCTTTGTTTCTTTTAATTTGGATAACTTATTAAAGCCCTTTTGGATTCTATTTCTGTTGTGTTTTTTGCATAGTTTTTAGGTAATGTTAGAATGTGTTGGGCCAACTAGGTTTTTGTTTATACAGATATAGAACATTATTTTGCTGTTTCATAGCTATTGGAGCTGCTCATCTTTGTGTTTTTCGTGCCTTAGCAGGCCAGTCTTTTGTTTCATGCAATTATTTGTTTTTTGGTTTCCTCTTTTGCTAGCCGGTTTTGAGTTTGTATGTAGCAGTTTTATTGCTTTAGTGTTTTTTGTGCAGCTTTGTTAACCCCAAAACTTGTTTGTGTCTTACCAACATTTGTTTATTGTCATCACTACTTTGTTAAAATAAATTCTGGTCACTTTCCACATCTAAAAACTGTCTGCAGTTCTCTTTGTTGCGTCTCTTCCCCTAGCAGAGTTGGGTATTAACATGTACAAATTGACTTCTGCCACTTGAGATTGACCCCAAAACTTTATGCATCTATGCAATGATTATTTCTCCCAACTCCTGAGCTGAATCAAATATGATTCACCTGTTAATGATTTCTTATATGTAAAACCGCATCTAAACTTGTTGCATTTTCAATGTCTGAAATAGAATAGCAATGCATGTACGGCCATTTTTCTCCTTTATTAATAACAACTCTGTTGTGTTAAAACTGCCTGGAAAGACAAATGGTTTTACACTTTAATATGTAGATGGACCGCCTTTATCTGTGATTCCAGCAGAATTCGCTGTGTCATTGTTTCTTGAAGCTTCTGCAATGTCAGCAGATTTATTTCCATCCAGGAAGACGATGGTTCCCCGCTGTCCTTCCAGGTTTTAATAATGCAGTGGACAGTTCTTAACCCAGTTTTAGTTCCCGCATCTCCTTGCATGTTTTCTCAGCTTGATGACAATAATCTGACCCTTCTCAAACCAACCAACATCTTTTCCACGACCACAGGATCTGTCTTTTTACATGGTTGTTTAAGTAATGAGAAGCTACTCATTGCATCAGTTGGGGTTAAATAACCTGTTGCAGCTGGAAGACAATTGCCCATGTAGGAATGATGCAATAGGAGGCTCTGCCCCTATTTGCTTAGTTAAATCCGGGTGGACACTTGTTTTTGGCCAGGCAGTGTATTTGGAAAGCCTGATTAGAACCTCCTTTGGTGCCTTTACTGTAGCTGATCTTGCACTGAGCAGTTAACCGTAAACTACCTTCAGCTCTAACACAGCAGGAGAATCGAGCCTCTCTGATCTCCACAAAGATGCAGTCGGCTTTGGTCCGAGGCTTACTGAATTCCCTCTAGTCACCACAGGAGGATAATCCTAATTGACAATTTCACACTGGCTCCTTCCCGCCCCTGTTTTTCATTTCCTATCATTAATCCATGATGGGTCTTAACTGTATTCCATCTCTTTATTAGAGTTACTTCCAGATTTCCTCCTCTTCCTCCTGTCACGCCGCTCTACTAACTGCTGTTGGAGTGCCCTTGTGAGGCTAAGTCTTTGAGGAGCACTGAATAGGTTGTATAATTGTGTGTTACATAACTGAGTGAATTAGTCAGGAGATATGTTTAAAATGAGGGCATGGATTGGTGACAGTGAGGAATATCATGTTCTAGCTTTTCGCCTCGCAGAATAAATTGAGAAGTGGGTTTGTCCATGAGTGTGTGTGTGTATTTTACTGCGTCTGTGTTAGAGAAGGAGGTAGAGACAATAGCAGCTAAGGAAGGGAAGAGTAAGACAGAAGCAGATAAAGCTGGTGTGGAGCAGAGGGATGGATGCGTAGGCGGCGCGCGCTGTAACATCATGACTCATCGCAGATGATGGACGGGTGGCCTGGATTTGAGCAGGCCCTTCTGGAAACCTATAGTGAAACTTTTAAGCCGTTTAAAGTTGTAATCCCCACCCCCATACACTCTATCAATCACTGTATCTGCTGTAGTGGTTTTACTGTATAGCACAAGAAAATAAGACGACTGAACACCCAGAGGTGAAGCCAGATACTCATCAGACCATTCACAAACCGTTGATATTAAAGATGTGACGTTCATGGACAAATCAATTTTTTTGAACAGCTCTTTTCTTTTTTCTATTTATTAATTTCTTTTCTTTTTTTTCATTGCAAGCTGTGGTGATATTTATAGTGCAATTGTGAAAAGAAAAGGAACAATAAATGTAATAAAAACCTGGATAGGAGACAGCAGGACCAAGGTCCATGGACATTTTATAGGCATTTGCTTGCTAAGTAGAGCTGGCTGGCAAGTCCTTTCAACTCATGGAGATCTAAGAGGACAGACACAAACAATTTCACCATCTATGAATACATTTGTGAATCAGATGGAAGGTTTTGAAAAAAAAAAAAAGGAATAATTACAGACATGGACATCTCTAGGATTTAAAGCAAGGAGAAGCTTGGGTCAACATGTTAACTTCTTAAGACAAAGTTTTAAGCAGTTGACCAGCTGGGTTCAATTTTTATTTTGCTAAGTCACTAGTACAACAAAAATCTGCTAGTTAGCTAGTGAGGGACACATTTTTCACTAATTAGGCTACATTCTTGTTATTTCTCTAGTTACCAGGTGAACATGTTAGCGGTAACTTGCAGTATGTGAATGAACTGGATGGGCTATTATGAAATCTTGGAGATGAGACTGGTTGTTATTTTAAATTGAGGAGCCAAGAAGATGCCTCAATGAGTCCTTTTCTCATATGTGTTGTAACTGGTTGAACTAGGGAACACTATGTTTTTCCTACGCTTGATAAACCGTGATATTTATACAACACTTTACATTTTCAAAAATGTTATATTCAACAGCTAGTACTACTACTGCTATATGGTGCTATTTACATTAAAAAGGTGAAGGAAACCGAAAATGTAAGCAAGAAAACAAACAAGGGACCACAAATGGGCGCAGCCATCTTGAAATGTGGGATCTCGGGGTCCTCTGCAATTTTACGTGCTCGCAGCTCGGAAAAACGAGTTCAAAACGTAATTTCCGGCCAAATTGCCTCGGAAAAACAAGTTCCGAGGACAACTGGAATGCACCATAAACTGTAGTAGAAGAAGCCATGTTGTTGTGAGCGATGGAGCCAGACGTCTGCAGGAGACGCAACAGCATCTTTCAAGTTTTCTTTCAAGTTTCAAGTGTGTTGGAGCAGGGTTTCATGGAAATCCTAAAAGACCGCAGCCGTGAAGGATGAGCGTTCCCCACGACTGCTTTATAGTTATACGATTAATATAAATATAAATATAAAGATTATATATAGATTATTTTTTTAATCTAGATTAATCTCACAGCACTCTTGGAGTTAATCTGGATTAATCTACATTAAAATGGATCATTTTAAGCAGCAGCCATGTCATCGGATGCTCCAGTTCCACAGCGTAAATTGCGTCAGGTATTCATAGTGCTTTCCACAGAGACATGGACTAGCCAGTCATAAAATGTAAGTAGCCACTTCGGGGATCATTTAAAATTAAATGCACTATTTTTAAACTTTAAATATATTTGTTTATTGAAACTCAGTTATAAAGAAAATATGTATTTTTTAAATATCCCAATAAATACCTGGAAACATTTATCTCTTTATTAACTAATGAAAACTGACTTGAACCAATGTCATTTTTTCCAGGTCCTGATACCAATTCTGATTATTGGTAATCATGCAGGTCGAAAATTGTTATTTAGAACCAATATTCTCTTTTGATGAATTATATAAACCCCTGCTACATTTAATTTAGTTTAAATGCTGTTCATCATTTCTACTTGTCATTCAACAATTACAGCATCATTAGTTAACTAAACATTTAAATTGTTAAGTAGCCTTGTACACTTTTATCAAAAAATAATCAAACATAAAGCCACCATGGGTTACACTGGCAGTATTAATATTAATAATACACAATCCAAATTAAAACTGTATTGCTAAACAAGTAAACAAATCCAATCTATTCTGCTGAATAATGTTGGTTCTCTAGCGGTTTGGGAGCTTCCCACCTTCCAGCCGATGTAAACATCCAACCTGCTGATCCACTAAAACACAGACATGATGCTCTGATCAAAACACACGCAGGAGGCTAAACTAACCAGCCCTACCCTGCATTAGACACTGCTAGCTTTGGTTGGGACCCAACACTAAAACACACAAGCACACTCACCTCTTATTCCAACAGTCTCATGGTTTTGTAGAGCAATCAGTCTGCAGCGATGCAGCAGAAGAGCAGGCTGAAGAAGCTAACGCTAACTGCTAAGCGCTCCGCCACGGAGCTTCTGCTACGTTCACATTTCTGCTACGGGTCTTTCACTAACATTACTGCTCATGGGTTGTAGAGGATTGTGAGGATTTAAACACCAGCTGATTCTGCAGCAGACAGAGCTGTCAGAACTTACCACCATGTAAGCCTGCTTGCAGCTTTCTACCCGCAGCTGTCCTCAGATGCATCTAAGCTTTCTGGGCCAGGTTTGCCCACATCACCGTCTGCTAGGCTTGATATACATCCGCAACAAACTGTCAAAATGAAAGTCATAGCTTACTAACTATGCAGACCCAGCTCTCCGACACCACACTTTGAAAATAGATTAACTGCGAGAATTTTTTTAACGCACGATAAAAGTCTTCAATTAACTCAGCACATTAACGCTGTTAAGGACCCAGCACTAATTATATATATATATATATATGTATACACATGATACTGGACTGTATGCACATGTGCCTGAAAGCGTTAACCACACTGATGCAGCACAGCTGACGTGCAAAAGTCTGCAGAGGAAGCATCCCTGTCCCCCCACTCTCACATCCCTTCCCCACAATCATGAGCTCAATAGCAATTACGAATTCAATCAGGCTTCTATGGCAACACAGCAGGAACACACCATGTGGAGTGAAAAAATTTACACCCCATCCATTCTCACCGTTGTTTTCACTAGTTTCAAAAATAACCCTTTGATACTGAATGAGTATGTTCTGCTATAATTAGACAGAAGCTCGGAAACCATGTAAAAACATGTTTTGACAAATGATTATTTCACATTTGATGTCACCACTTGGTTTCCTGTCAGAGCCCTCTCAGTTTGGACAATCAGGAATTCTGAGCACAACCAAACTAAAAGATACTCAGATGGGGATTTTTGCAATTTGTAACAACCCGAAAGTCCAACTCCAAAGAAATTAGCAGTTGTGGACTTTTACATTGCACCACGTTATTTACAACCCCGATTCTAAAAGAGTTGCAACTGTGTGTAAAATATTAGTAAAAAGAATGCAATGTTTTTTTTGTTTGTTTTAAAAAAATTTAAACACATTTTTCATGATTTTTTAAAACTTGTCTTATCCAGCATTATAGCAGCAAAGAGTAGCTTTTTTTTCTATTTTAAATGTTTTGCATTTTGTACTGCTTCATAAATGTAAAGAACTGACTCCCATGTGATGTGCACTTTTTTGGGAAATAGGACTCTTAATACAGTATGTAAACAATACCATGATTAAACTTTCACAATTATTCATCATTCACAAAATTCAGCAATATTGAATAATTGCAAGAACAGCAGTTCAAATCGATTCACCACCCAAAAAGTCGTAAAAAATTTGTCTCAGTATCATCTCAGCCCAAATAAATATCAGATGTTAAAACTTAAGCATTTCAGCAGTTCATGGAAAATGTGAGCTAGTTGTGCTTCTCATGGCAGCAACACGTCTGTAAAAAGTTGGAACAGGAGCAACAAAAGGCTGGAAAACAACTAGAGAGAGGATTTGACAACTAATTACGCCGCTAGGCAACGGGTCGGTAACATGACGGTCCATTATAGGAGCATTTCAGAGAGGCAGAGTCTCTCAGATGGAAAGAGATTTACCAATCAATGGGTGCTGAAAAATTTCAGAGAAATTTTCCTAAGACTTTGAAAATACTTAGAAAATACTTAGAAAATATAATGATAATACTAAGAGAGCTGCAGAGCGTCAGCAGTTACAGGTTACTGGTCAAAGGGATGTTTTTTAAGCGGGGTCGTGTGAGCAGCTGCAGCAGGGGACAGCCAGAGCGCTTCACTTCAGAGAACCCGGGAGCTGATCTGACACGGCAGCTACAGAATAAACCGTCCCTTCTAAAATAACTCAAATGCTCAAAAGTGGTTTCAGAAAATTTCACAAGCAAAGAGCATGACAGTTGGATTTTACCATGGACGGGGTTATGCACAGGTCCCTGATTGGCTCATAGCTTCAGGGCTGGGACGCAGAGACTCAGGAACCTCACACAGTTATAACAGCATTAATGACCATAGGCCTAATAATGTTTACATAAACAGATTTAGAATCGCTCGGTATCGTATTGACAGATGTCCAAATTTCAGATGTTGGAACCCTAAAAAAGCAGATCGGTGCATCCCTAATTTTAACCTGGTAGTAAAACCAATTTTAAAGAAGTTCTATGAACTTTGGGGGAGTAAACAATGAAAATGGAACGCATGTTAATTCAGTGTAATTAAGACCTGAGGAATGGTGAGGGTGGAGTGGCTGCTGGTGGCAAACCAGTCTGAACCATCCAACCACATGGAAATTCATTTGCACTGTTCACAGTTGATTAAACTCAGGACATCATTAGTAATAGAAATAGATGGCTAACATACACCAGGACTATGTTTTAGAACCAGGGAATTTCATATGGATCATGAAAGCATGGATCCATCCTGCATTAGACCAACGCTTCAGCCCACTTACGTCCTGCTTTAAGCAGCACAGCCTGCCAGAGTGCTGCTGCTGACCATGTCCATCCCTTTCTGAGCCCAGTGGAGCATCTTCTGATGCTGCTTCCAGCAGGATGATGCTCCATGTCACACAGTGAGACAATGAGTTCACTGGACTCCGCAGCCACCGCATCTCATCCAGTATTCCAGCTTTAGGATGTGGTGGAACATAACCGTGTTATTCTAGCTATGAAAGGGTTACTGCTGCATGCATACACAGTCAGTGTTAATCTTCTATTTTCTTACATATTATAAACACTGGCCGTGTTGACGTTCCTCCTTCTGTAAACCTCAAGCAAAAGTGATTATTGCCACCATAATGACAAATGCTCTTGTCAGGAGTCATGAAGTGATGTGTGGAAATGAGCTATCAGCGGAGTTGGACGGTTCCTTCCTGGTCCTGCACTGATTGCGGGCCGTAGAGGGAAATCAGTGAGGGCTCTTCACATACTAATCAGGCCTGAACATGTTTCTCCCAAAAAGTCGTCTCAGTGCTAAAATCTGTTGATTAGTGAAGTGTATCATCAAACATGAGTCTAGCTGTTTTCTCATAGGCTTTGTCTAACTTCATATTGGGTGTAAGAACAAGAACAATGGTGCCTTTGTTCTCAGCACGTGTTGGGAATTACATTTACAAAGCGTATACTGTATTTTCCAAACTATAAGTTGCCCTTTTTTCACACTCTGGCAGGTCCTGTGATTTTCAGTGAGGTGCCACATATATAGGTATAATTTTACGTTTTTAAAACTTAATTTATACTGATGGACATGAACCAAGAAGAAGGTCTTACCATCTGCAGCCACCAGAGGGAGCTCTAGGCTTGTAACAACTTAATGCTGCTCCTTTACCTATGATGTATTCAGTGGATTCAGTGAGGTTGAATGCAATCGGTATATCTATGGAATGAGAGGCGTATATAAAGGACTGGCCCCAGTTTGGTGAACTAGCTTTCGGCTAACTAGCTGCTCGGAATTGTTGGCTATGCTAACTCAGCCTATTCAGCCTCTTAGGTATGTTTTTCATGCTATTATGTAGCTAAACTGTTATGGTGCTTCGTTAGAATAGCAGGCAGCTATCCAGCCTTTGTAATTTATAACTGTTATACCATGGTCAGTGAAAAATCTTATACCAACTGGCGTGCATTATTTTTATATATAAAGGCACATGTAGTTCGGCAAGTTAAATCACTGTTATGTCACTAAGTCAGAGGCGTCACCATAGCAACACCATGATCATCTGGCTCTGACAGGTGAAAGCAATAGAAGTGCTGTAGCATGGAGCAGTTGTTTATGCATGGGTCTTGTTGTTTAATTAATCTGTACTTAATGTGTTATATTAATGTACCGGAAAACTGTTTTTTTTTTTTTTCCGTGTAGTTAATTAACTCGCCAGATTACATTTCTATTCATGGTCTTGCAAAACGAATTTCTAGATAAATGCAAATCGTAGCAGTGTGCAGCTTATATTTTGGTTTTTACCTCTTCACGGCACATTTTTTGACTGATGAGACTTATAATACCGAGCAACTTATAGGGTTTTTCTTCGCAGAGAAAAACATATACAACATCGTCAACTGGCAAGGGTTAAACCAGGTGTACTAATGAACAGGAAGTAAAACAGAATGTAGTACACTGGAAATGAGACCCCGAGACAACCAAAAACAAAAAAATACCAGGACAGGAACTAGGAAAAGAAATTCTACCCGTAGATCATGACATCTAAAACAAATACACCATACATTTTTTCAAGACTTCTGAGGAAAGCTGTGCAGAAGTGGATCTCCAAACTCAACTGCTGCAGATTTTGTTGCACCCATATACTGTAAAGTAAATGGATGAACCTTAAAACCATGTTATGCAGAGTTTTGTGATGACCTAACCAGCTAACGGAAGAAGGTGGGCTAAAGATAAGGCTCACTGTTACCTTCTATAACCGCGGTTGTGGTACTCTTGGCCTTGTTTTCCCGGATATCTGGCACCTGTCAGTCAAAAGGACAAGCCCCTAATTATGAAGAATCTTAGAATTAAATAACATCTAAACGAATGAGTTAGAATGTTTTCCCTCCCCCACAGTTGTCA
Organism: Craterocephalus amniculus; assembly: GCA_036024015.1. NCBI lineage: Eukaryota > Metazoa > Chordata > Actinopteri > Atheriniformes > Atherinidae > Craterocephalus > Craterocephalus amniculus. The sequence continues at coordinate 1,211 of JAVQJG010240885.1, read as the reverse complement.
TGAAGGTAAACCTGACCTTTTAAAGGTAAAATGTTTTTTTTAACCAGGCTGTAAACATGTTTAATTCTGCTGTAAAGTTGTTGTTTTTTTAACATTGGAGTCTATGGGGAAATGCTCTGTTTTGTAGCAGCACCGAGTGGAGGAGGGGGGAACTGCAGGTTTTGGTACTTCCACATAGGCTTCACGTTTCTAAGCCGGAGGTTGCGGCCTAAGGGCTGGGATGTACTTGCTGTGTATGCAAACGTTCTGCCTGGTCTGCGTACAAGGCACAGCGAGGCCAAAATGGTTGACACTGGAGCCCACCACTAGGGGGAGTATACAGCACTCGTACTCTGACAGTTTCAAGCTACCAACCGGTTGTATTTCCGGCGTTTTTCAAGATGGACTTTGAAAACAAGGAAGAAGGACTGATAACTTTACTTTCACTGTAGAAACCAAAGGGACAAAGCCAGACACACATTAGCAACATGTGGCAGCCATGATGCGGACGCGTTGACAGTAGCAAGTATATCCCAGCCCTACGAGATGGTAAGGCACGGAAAGCCTTTCACCATCATTGTAAAGAGACAAACGTCACATAGTTCAGAAAATGAAAGATATCTGTATCTGCAGAGTCCATAAATGACAACAGACATCACAACTCAACAAACTATTTAATCTCCAGCAGACAGGGTCACCTGTTAAGAGTCGAGCGACGCTGACAACGCCGATCACACCGCTGTGGTGTAGATACGTCACCCTGATGGTGAACAGCTTTGAGATTTTGTTTTGTCGTGACAAATAAAAAGCTTTAAAATCTCAATGTTTAATGTTTTAAGTTACTTTTAAGAGTCTCATGGGTTTTGTTGCTCTAAATTGAGTTAATTTAATGCACAGGTGTCAAATTTGGCCCGTGGTTTAATAACGTTTGGCCTGTCAGGCAATAGCAAATGATACTGGCCTGCTGGTATTATGCAACAGGTACTGCTACTACTACAAATCCCAGAATGCTCTGCTGGTGTTTTGGCACGTCAATAAGAACAGGACCCTTTGCTGACATCTCCCATGTGCGCCTGGCTGACGAACGCCTTCGCTCCATCCTGAGGATCTCCTCAGCTCAGACCCTGATGAACTGGTATCTGGCTTGGACACATCATATCAGTGTAAAACAAACAGAGCTATAATTATTAATTCTTTATTCACTTTTTCTTGCAGCTCCAAGGTATGGGTTT
>JAVQJG010240878.1:0-11305 GCA_036024015.1 Craterocephalus amniculus | reverse complement strand
TATAGACCCGATTAACCTCAATAAATCAGAGGTAATCACACTTCTGGCGTGTGTTCAGTTCTTCCCAATCCTTATGTTAGTCCCCTCCTTTCCTAGACCTGTGTTGGGGACGTAACACTAAATGTGGAACTGCCACATCTTGTTAACTGTATTTCCATGACACTTTCTGTCTGGAGTCTACTGAGTGCCATTTCCACACTTCACATCACATGTTTTTGAACATGACAGCATATAAATACATCTTAGCATCTACATCTTCTAGTGGTTTGGCATGTGGCACTTTCATATGTCTTCAATATGTGGCCAGTGTCTCTTTTGCCAAATGTCTTACTGGGCAGAGGTGCTGCTCCCAGCTAAAAGCTATAATCTCTCTCACACCTGCCAAGTGTGGCCAATAACTGTGTACCTCTCAGGCTCATCAGTCTGGCAGGCAATAAATCAGCCTGCTCTCCTGCAGAAGCCCTGGAGATTTCCTGCACATCATATGCAGCATTTATACGTTCTTGCAGGCTTACCCATCTGATGGAGATTTGCTTTCTTTCCAAACCAAAGTATTTGAATGAAAACAATTGGTTATGTTCCACTTTTCTCCCACAGTGCTTTTGAAAAAAAAAAAGGATTCCAAAACCAATTTTGAGCATTTATGATCCAGTAACTGATAACAACATGCCTTTCATCCAGAGCTCTTTTAGCATCTTGGAAAAAAGCTTTGCATGCAGTTGCTCAGGTTGGCTTTTGTGAGTGCATCAGGGAGAATGTGATACACATTCTTTTTGTTTTTACTGCTAATGGATTCTGATGTGTATTTGTTATCAATTTGTGCAGAAACTCTTGTGTGTTTTAGTGTATGTGTATGTGTTAAGTATATGTCTTATTGAGCATAACGCCAGAGCTTGGTAAGACAAAAGCTTATGGCTTCAGACAGACAGATGTTCCTCTACAGATAATGATCTCAGGGTGGAAAATGGCTTTGAGAAGAAGGCTGTCTCCTGTGATTATGCTCCCTCCTCAATCTGAACCTGGGGAATACTTAGTGCAGGGTACAGTCGAAACCCAGCTGATTGGAGTCATACGGAGTTAAATGTTTAATGCATTTATGACTGTTTCTATTTTTAATACCACAGCGGCTGTTTGAAGCAGAAATCTGTGCGGACTCACCATTTTATTTGCCTTGTTTTTGCTGCAAGTTTTGAAGCCCGCTGAGATGAGAGAGTGGGGGATCAAGCAGCTGCCAGAATGGAGGCTGTTTTTGAAAAGGAGAAACTTGAGAGCTACGTTTAATCTCCTCTGTCCTACCTAAGTCATCCAAAGCAGCTGGGAGAGGAGAACCTGAGCATGTGATTACCAAAGGCAGCACGCACCAGCCACAAAGACCAGTCTTCCTCAACTGCAACCAAAATGACTCAAGTAAAAAAAAACACACACACATTCACACACAAACAAATGCTCTCAGAGTGTTTAACATCCATCACTCTGTGACTGACAGCTTCAGGGTCTCTTTAAATGAGAGCTCTTTTTCTGATAACCAGAGGGGGAAAAGGTGAGGGTTTCAAAAATCTTTTCCAGGCGTCAGTTGACAAGCTGCCCACCACAACTTGATGCATGGAGAAGGGAGCTTTAATGTGACTAACTGCCTTAGGTTCTCACTCTCACAGGAGGCTGCAAGGCTAAGCTATAATATAAATGCAAGGAGAACAGAAAAATCTCATTGTGAAGAGAAAATCTATGTATCAGGGAAAAGACTGCATGCCCCCAAACAGCTATTTTCCCCCTTAAAAATACAGTGATTATCCTTTCAAACTACAGACAGGCTTTGGCGTTACACAGTAATGCTAGATGAGACTTTTATCATATTACTACTGTACCTGAATATAAATTAAATATGGAAATTAATATAGCAGTAAGCCTAAGCTTAAAATACTTAGGGGCTAAATTGGGATTTGCTCTGCTGAATATAAATATCAATTTATATCAATGTAGAGACTATTTGAGACAAGAAAAGTTTGGCTACAGTAACAATAGTGAAGAATAAGGTGGCTTATTTATATTTATTTACTGTAAGGCAAGGCAAGTTTATTTATATAGTACATTTCATGTACAAGACAATTCAATGTGCTTTAAATTAAAAATAGATATATTACAGTGGGGTGAAGAAGCATTAAAAACAGATTAAAAACAAAACAAAACTTTAAAAGAAAGAAATGAAATAAAATCAATAAAAGAAGACCTTAAAATCAAAAGCAATAAAAAATGAAAAAGAAAGAGCAGCAGATTAAAAACATGTATGTTTATGCCTGACTTTTACCAGGGTAAAGCTCAGATGCCCAAGTGCAAGTGAGTGTAGCATGCAATATATGCTCTTCTATATGATGTAATAATTATTCTTAATCTAAGCATTGTGCTTTTGTTTTACAACCTGCCTGTTTAATGTGTTACAGTTACAGACCATCCAAGCCTCTGTCTTGTTTTATACAAGAATTTTCTGAGTTTTTAACTAATGTACACTCAAAATACAAAAACATTTTAATAACCGGTTATTTTAACCAGAGCTAATGTCAGTGTCAATAGCTCTGATCTTATTGTGGAGGAGTTTTTAAATCTTTTAAACTGTCTAGATTTTAAACCCGTCACACAGCCGACTCACAACAATTTCTCATCAAAACAAACAAACTAAACTAAACTAAAACAAAACATCATTTTAAAAGATGATAAAAATGTACATAAAAACAAACATTCATTCCAACAACAACAGGGGCCATACACTGGATCTGGTCATAACCCATAGCCTTTCCACTGCTGTGTCCTTTGTTGTTGACTTGGCTGTATTAGAACACTACCGTGTAAATTTTGATATCACTAGTTTTATCCAAGACGACAACTTGCGAGAATTGTGAGGACTCCGTCTCTAACCTCTGAGGTGTTTACAAATTTTATCAACACTGATACCAAACTAATGCTCAGATTTTGCCAGCATAGTGTGATTGTTTTTGTTGATCGTTTTAACAGGAAACTGAAGTCAGATTTCCACTTAGAGCTGAACCCATACCACAAGAAAGACATCAAAGACCTCAAAATAAATTGCAGGAGAGCAGACAGGAAATGGAGGAAAACAAAATGAACCATTCATTTAGAAATGTTTCTGGAACAATTCAAAATCTACAATAAATTAGGTGAACCAGGCAGAAGACTTAACTTTTCCAATCTTATTACAGACAACAAAAACAATGCCAAATTCCTTTTAAAAATAATTGACCTTTAAATAAACACATAAGTCCTCCTTGCCACCATCAGGACTTTGCAGACCACTTCAGATCTATGATCAATGCTATTAGATCCAGCTTTGTATCTTTTCACAACGTTGGTTTTAACATATCCGAAGTACTGTTTTTTCCTGAGTTACACAAATCAAAACATATGTAGTTAGAGGTGTTCTTATTAACAATAAAATATAAACATGCGTAGCCATTGAATGGATGATCCCTAATGAATAATTGTTAATGAAAATATATCATTAGCTGTTGGCTTTTATATAACGTTTTTTTATGTATTTTTTTACATTACATGGTCATTTTAGTATAATGATAAAGTAAATTTTCTCTCAAATCAGATTTTTTTTTTTCTATTTACTAATTTATGTGCCACAATTCTTTTAAGCTGTAACCCTACCGACTGGACAAGAACATGTTTTTTTCTAATAAAAAGTGCAGAAATAATCTGCACCGAGATCAAATAGATGTAAACTGACTGTAGTTGACTTCCTGAAAAGGGCAAAAACATTGTTCATTTATCAAAAACTTCCTGTGTGTCAGTGTGTAGTTGACAATATCATGAGAAAAATTCACATGTTGAGGGCAAGCAGTGATCACTTGCTTTCTCCTGGGCACCTGATGGGATAATTTCTGTTAGAGGCCACAAGACCAAACTTGCGATGTCCATGGAAATACAAATGAAGACATCTGCACCCTGCAGTTTCAGCTCAAATATTCTACTTATATACTATTAATGATTGAATATATAACAGTATGTCTGTCACACTGACTGTAAAATTAGTGCTTTATCACTTCAACTAAATTTAGCACATTAAAATATATGCTCCTTCACTTATACCAGAATAGTGTAAAAGGCATTAATTTTACATATAACAGAACACAGTGATATTGAAAATGTCACCTTGAGGACCAAACTCTGTCTTTCACCACTGAGTTTTTTCTCATGACTGTTTTGTTCAGACACAGCAATCTATTTGTGAACATATAAAACAACTGCTAAGGCACTTAAACAAATTTAAAGGTAGAAGCTCACTGTTCTTTTTGCATCTGCTGAATGCCACAGAGACAAGAAGTTCAATTAGTAAAAGTAATAGGTATTAGATGTTATCGCTATTGTCAACTAATTAAATGTATAATTATTGTTTTACATAAATTAACCATGACTCTACCCTTCCATCATACACCATTGGAAGAGTGAAAAATGAGTCTGCCAAAAAATGCCTTGTTCTGTTAAGAGGTGGTGGAGAAATAAAACATGTGAAGAGCTGTGATGTGGTGACAATTAAGGTCATTGTATATGACTTGAGTAATTTCCACACTGAATAAAACAATTCGGTGACCCCGTGAATGGGGGATCTTGTCATCTTGTAAGCAATCACTCCAATCAGCATACAATGTTCCAAAACAGAATAGAAGTGATCACTCAGAACAACTTTTTATTGATTGGCGGTGACCCTTCATCTGAGAGGACAAGTGTATCCAAACAGCGTCAGCAAAATGCTTCACACAGCACAACACTTGCTGGATGCCTCCAGTGTAGAAGTCAAGGGTGCATGTTTTTCCTTTTAATTTTTCACCTGTTAGGTCTTGTTTTTTAAACTTAGATGAAAGGAGTGGCTTCACATTTTAGTGATTGGTCTCATACTTTAAGGCACATATCTGAAGCCGGAGATTTGTAGTAGCAACTGTGAGAGTGCAGAGTAAAATGGATATGACTTGCTCTGTTGCCAATAATCAATGCTTGCTTGAACTTTGAACACATCCACCATTTACAGAATCCCTGTGAGCACAAATTCAATCTGACTGCTTTGTGTGCATGAGAAAGCTGAAATTTGTGTCTATACTTTCTTCTGTTTGAATGAGTGCAAATAATGAAATGCTTTTAATGATCTCGGTTTTTATAGTGCTGCGTGAAGCATGACGTTAAGGACGCGTGGCACGATTGCTGAGAAGGCAGAAGGATATGGGGTACAGCTTTGCAACAACACCATCTCATTTCTTAATCACAGCCCTCATGACCTCCTCCTAGTTGTTCATGGGAAATTTATGGTTTCTTGCTTTGCATATTACCCATCAGGCCCCCAATACAGCAGTATATATCATTGGTTTGCTCAGTATAGCTTGCAAATGGATCATGGATTCAGATAAAAACAAGGAGAGACAGAACAGTTTTTAAGATTTAAGTTTCTCTACCTGGATGACTGAGGAGACTGAGTGTGAATGAAGGAAACCAGCAGGGAAATGTCAATGAAATTAAACTAATGATGAGGGATTTCATTTTGGGTGACAAAACAAGAACAGAATATAATTTTTACGGCCTTTCACAAGCATAAAAGTCAATTACTGTAAACGGTTCTACCTGATGAATCCTCTTTTGGCAAAAGAATGTTTCCAACATAATATCTGCCATCATGCACACTGTGTTTCATGAGCTAAGTGGGCATGTTAACAGTCAGCCATTAAACAGACCTAATCTTGAGATCAAACCACAGTTATTTTGCCAGCTTTTGCAACCCATGTAGCCACAAACAAATACAGCAAAGCACAAATTAGATCGTATCCAATAGCTTTAAAGACTGGCTTCCATCATCATTTATTCCCACTAGTTAGGCTCTCTCAGCACACATTGTTTCATTTTAGATGAAGTGCAGTGTTCTTTGAGTCATTAAGTCCTCTCTGTGCGTCAGCAAGTGAAGATCACTTCAGAGTTATCAGAGAGGATACATCATCTTGTTGAATTGAGAACAATTTCCTGACATAGAAAGGAGAAGCTTTCCATTACACTGCCATGACAGTTCGTGTATCATAGCTTATTTAGACATCTCTCTATAATCCATTCACTCCAACATATTCCATTGTATTGGTTCGTACAGATGAGCTAGAAATACTCTGTTATAAAAAAGTGGCTTTATAATTAAACCCTTTTGTTAATTTTAAATGTGTTCATTTATCATCTGTGGCAAAATGAAGAAGAAGAAATCAGCCTATTCAAAAAGGTTGTTTGTTGCTTTGCACCATAAAAAATATTCCAAAAGTTCTGCCTTACTGGAGATTTTTCAGCATGTTTTACATTTAAAATGGGTCCTCAGACAGTGTTTCTTTGACCCTCTCTGTGTAATGGCTTTCTCTGGATGAGCAGTAGATGGCCTGAAGCTTTTCCAATGCGTCAAACCTATTATGATGCAATGCTTTTACCACTTTCCCTTGAGACTTGGCCTTTTTACAGGTCAAGGCTGTGGCCTTTGAAGTATAAAGTATTAAGTTTTAGTTTATGCTGCAGAGTTATAATTGGCTGCCTAAAATTACACTTGTCCTGCACAGTATGTCAGTAGATCCATTTTCCCAATAGGATATGGGCCTCTTCTAGGTTTGTAGATCCCAAATGCATCATTTATTTCATTCAGGAGTGCATTCAGATAAAGTATAACTTGAGAGAATGGAAAACTTCAATTAAATATTGTACATTTGTTCTTGGGAATACAGAATAGGCTACAAATGATGCATGACATAAGAGAAATACAACCATGAAGAAACCATCTTTTAAAGCTGACTTTACTCCATATTAGTTGGGTCTTCATCACTTCATCAAATGCAAATAAGTGAAGGTGCAAAGAAATAGTAAAAACTGATAATCATTTAAAAATAATTATAAAATAAAGTTTAAATAAAGACCTGACAAAAATTAAAACAGCAGCTGTTGTTAAAGCCAGCTGTTCCCTGTCATGTCTGGCAACAAGTGCTTTCATGAATTACCAGGATCTTCCTGGGTATAAAAACAATATGAATACCTCATAGGGAAAGCACTCTCTCCATTTTTCTCATGTGGATGCCCACTAAAGTTGTTGTTGACTTCATACTAAAGTTTTGTTTCTAATTAAGACAACCACTTCTGCTGAATAACAACAGCATTGCAGTCCCTTCAGCTATCTTGTGGTGGCACAACAAATCCTAGTTTACTTGCTTCAAGCTAATCAACGGAAATGTGTCTGATTCACATTTTATTTTTAATGGTTTTTCAAATAGTCATTTCAGATTTATTTTTGTTTGTGAATGGAAACCCAACTAATGATTATTGTTGCCATTGCATGTCTATAGATATGTTGTGTATGATATCATCCTATTTGGAATATGCAATTTCTAATTCAATCATGCAATAATCTTTATGAGAGATTGGCTTATTGCTAGTGCCTGCTAAGATGAGCCAGCTAAAACCTAATACATCCCCTTTGCTGTGTTTTACCTCAATGTTCTGAGAGGTCCAACTTATTCAGAACTGGTCTTGTTAATCATGAACTAATAACGAACAAGTATTACACTATATTCCACTGGCTGTTCTGGAACACAGTTTCTGATAATCATATATTTTTGTGGTCTGCCAGCTGTCTGCCAGACAAGTAAAATCAATACAAGTTGAGATTATTTGCCCACAAGTTGTTGGTGTCGGTTTCAGAGCCTGCATTTGAGATGGTAAGGTTTGTAAATGAATTACTGTGATGAAAATATCAGCAGCGCTTCTAATTTATAGTTCTGATGTAGCTATCCAAGGTCATAAATAGTGTGTTAACTCCTTCTTTGTGTTCTCGCTGATGAAGTCAAGGTGGAGTCAGTAACACCCTTGACCCTCACAAAGTAATTTGAGGCAGACGTGAGTGCAGAATAAACACTTAACCAATTCACAGAAAGAACAGATGTTCGAGAGGTTTTAGAAAACATATGGCTTAGGTCACTGATTTACTGAAAAATGTTATTTCTTTGTTTCTGTGTAGGTGTGTGCAGTTTGTTCTTAATTTCAGCATATCTGCAAATTTTGAAGATACAACAGCATTTGTAAGGTTAAGGTGCCTGAAAACAGTGAGAATAACAGCACCAAGCTCTGGATTAAGAAGTGTTGGGATTGGTTATCTTTCCAGGACTGTTATCCAGGGGACTGAGACTCTTGTCTTGTGTTAGACACAATAACACAATCTTTAGTTTCGGAACATTCTGGTTTTAGTGAAATAGACCATTTAACATGAAAAAGAGTGTTAGAAGGGTGATGTCTCCTATCTACAGAAAGCCACCTCTTCATTTTCATGGTTTGGGTGAGACATCCCACAAAAAATAACATCACTGTGTGAAAACATTGGTTAAAATTTATCCTCCACAGAGCTGCAGCAAATTTTGTTTTGAAAACATTTTTGGGAATATGGAGAAACCTCTGATAACATTTTAGTACATGGTATATGCACAGAGATACACCAAAAACAGAGAATAAGGCCTGGAGCATGAGCAGAAACTTGAGCATTATTTCAAAATACATGGCAAATGATGTCCTGCATGTCCATTTGTTGTTGATGGTGGCAGAAGAGCTGCAGAGGATTTTACTGTAAAAGCCATATCATGATCAGCTTCTGCAACATTAACACAACACAGTAACATGACCAGGGCCGGCTATAGGAATGCACACATGAGGGGGCAGACAGAAATATGAAGGGGGCATCAGCCCTTTGCTACCAAAAATTCCAAAAAGGTGATGACATTCAGACATCTAACATATGATGACTCTTTAAGATGTGATTTCTAATTTTGTGGTACACCTAGCAGTTGTAGCTTTTCTTAATATAGATTGTATTGAATGTAGGAATTACTTCAGCAGTATTCTAGTGTTTCATGTCTTACATTCATGTTATAAGTGTGCCACAAACATTTTATGTGTTCTGTAAATTTCACCGGAAAGCTGAGCATACTTTTTTGTGAGTAGTGTATATTATAATGACATAATTTTAAAGAAAATCTTTATAAATGTTTAAAGTTTTTATCATGTTTTTACAAGATATTAATTTCTATATAATACATATGTGAGCTGTATGGAAGCCCGCATAGTTTGTTAACAGATCATTAATGGTAATTTGTTAATTTCTTAATGTTGCAGTTGCATCTGTGCAGGTAAACTGTTAAGAGTTGTGATTTCCGAGCTTCCATGAATGCATCGCAACTGCGTTATCTCCGCAAGTTTTCATCTTCCAGAACTCGACCGGTGGCCGTTTTGAGTGGCTTCTCCTGCGTTATTGCAGAACTTAGTTGATAAAATACCTCAGTCTGGTCCGAAACACCGGATACATGTGATGTGTACTATACCTCCAAATGATTAAAAATCATCTTCAGCAGATGAACCATAACTCATCTCTGTGTGGATATGACCTTTGTCTGTTTTTAATTTTCATTCTTTTTCTCCTTTTTTATTTTAATTTTCCTTTTCATGTTGTCTGCACCTTGCTGTAATTCTTTTGTTTTATGTAAATCACTATGAGTTGTTTTGTACATGAAATGTGCTAAAAGCAAACCACCTTTGCCTTACCTTAGTTTTATCTGGTAAACATGCTTGTTTACAACATTTGAATTGGCCAACTTAACAACTAAGGGCAAGGGAAACATTTCTTGTTGTTTTTAAAAAGAAGAAAAAATACCTGATACAAGAAATTGGGAAGAAGTTTTGTTTATTAGATTCTTTTTTTTTGCCACAGTAAGTGTATTTTTGTCTATTTGTTTTACCAGTGGATCTTTCTGGGTTGATAGCTTTCACAAAATTGAACCATAATCTGCTCATGGTCTGTTCTATGTTTACCTACATTCTGTATCAACATGCATTTCTTGCTTTACCAAATAACACATGTGGATTCAGATTTGCATGTTTATGACAGAAAAGACAAAGGATAAAACACAAAAAGGCATTTAAAAAAACAATAGATTATTATATTTGGGATTGTGTACACAGAGTACGACTTAGACAAAACTGACGTTGAATTTGAGAGCTGTCTTTTTAAATGAAAAAGAAAAAGTTAAGCACACTGTAGATAAAATGGATTATGATTCCTTCAGAATACTTGCAAATCAGCAGCAGCTGAATGTTGCTGCCTTAAACATAGAAAAGCTTTGTTGTTACAGCACAGTAAAGTGTAGCATGAATAATGGTCATTTTCTCAGCACAGAGTACGTAAGTGGTGGTGCGGGGGTGTATTTTGGGCACTGTTTGACATTAAAAGAGAAAAGGGGAGAGTGCAGTGAAAGACATGATTAGTCACAGGTGTTCTGGCTGCTGACGTAAACTCCTTATGCTGGGCACAGGGTACGCTCATGTAATAAAGGACAAATTCCAGTGCTGAGATGAGTGGGCTGTAAAAGACACTATGAGGTGTGCACTTAGGTAATAGTGAATTAAAAAATATATGGAAAGCATGAACAGTTTCTGTATGTTTAGATCAAAAATTTTACAGTGTTTATTGACATTTTAAATTTGTTCATTCTTGTTTTTCACACACAGGAATATTTTTTCATTCCTTTACATTTATCTTATGAGTTTGCTACAGAAAGCTGCCAAGTGGATAAAAAAACTACTTCCAAGAACAAAAGAAAATCTCACTCTCATGAGCTCAAAAATCAATAAAAGCAATACCTCTACAACTGTTTTTTTATTGGAACATGATTGATAATTCACTAGCTTTAAAGAAAGAAAAGGTGATGTAATGCTGCACAGTAATCATTATCAAACTTTCTCTCACCGTGAGCAAGTTATACACTTCAACATCTGTAGAACCCGAGCACATAGCAATTTTTCTTTGAAATATAAAGTTCTAAAGCAGGGTCAATTTTTTTCAAAGCACATGCAATGGGGATGCAATTTGTAACAGTGTACCTCTAAGTGGAAAAATTGCATGTGTGGTGTAATTCATATCGTTTTAATGTCATATTCTGTCAGATTTCATCCTGGCAGAGGATGAAGGTTTGTCTGCATAAATCCACGCCAAATCTTTCCTTTCTGGAGATTTAAATGGCTACTTAAGTAATTTAATATGCTCCTTGCCTTCAGGTGAGGCACTCATACGAGACAGATTTAAACTAAAAGAGCACTTAGCAAGAGTGCAACCCTCCACTCAGCCATTGCCATGTAGTCAAAAACTAAATTTAGGGCACAGAACAAATTCTCTTTAAATCCCGAAATACTAGAAGACTTCAGAGGAGTTTCTATCAGAATACCAACTGTTGGTATTGGAGCTATA
>JAVQJG010240779.1:0-19066 GCA_036024015.1 Craterocephalus amniculus | reverse complement strand
TCATCTCTAAGCTCATTCCATAATTTCACTCCCAGAAATGAAACACATCTGTACTTAACATTAATTCTTACCTTCACTCTTTCAAAAACACCCACCCTTCTTAAATTGTAATTATTTCCTCTTAACTTAAAAAACTGTTGAATACCAGTAGGAAGACTTTTATTGTTTGCTCTAAATAGGTTATGCATATTTAATATCTACAGCATCACTGGCTCTGTTTAAGTTTTTGAAAAGCGTGTAATCTGAGTTACTGCAGCTATTTTTTTCATTTGGCATTTCATCTTGTTGCTAAAATATGTAAAATGTTTTGGTATGCTTAAGTATCTTTTATGATATGCAGCTAATACTCCCCATTTTACTGCAGCAGCAAAGATAAAGCTAATTTCTAAAGGTAACATACATAGAAAATACGTTTAAAAGAATAAAAATTACATTAAAAACAAATAACTTATTTTATTTATTTACTCTGTGTTTATACCGGTAGTTACATTGAGACATTGAGTCTCATTTGCAAGAGAGTCCTGATTTTGGACAGATGAAAACAACACAACAATAAAAGCAAGCATTTAGTTCCACTTATAACCAGTTCTGCTAATACAGTATATTAAAAAGTGCATCAAATTAGATTTAAAATATGAGGCGGATTAAATACTAAAAATAAGAAAAGTTTAAAGATGTACTCTCCAGTTCCCTCTGAGATGCTATAAAGTGTCATGTCTTTCTACATCAGCACACAGACATTTCAGCATTACAGAGCTAACCTTTGTCCACGTCTTTAAACTGGTCTAATCTGGATTGTAATGAATTTCATTAAATTAGATTATACCTGGAATATCATTCTAATTGAATCATAATTGGAATACATTGGACTCTGTATTTAAGTGTTTTTTGATGAGTTTTACTGTAAAAAACAAAAACTAAAAGAAATTAATAAGAGATGGCTTAAAACCTATGTAGTAGAAAATTTAAGTGACATGACAAGAATTTTGTCATGGCAACTCCAGTAACAATCAATATGTCTGATTCAAGAAAAATGCTGCTCTATGCTAAGCAGTGTTTCCAGAAGTCCAAGTTATGGGATAACTCTGAGGAAAGTGTGGAAGCTGCATGTATAAGTTATCTTTACAAACTTAAAAAAAGGAAACAGATGTGTGGATGAATAGTCTTGGTGTGGCCTCTCTGGTGGTTCCTCTCTTCACAGCATCTCCTGAACTCTGGATCACTGGATCATTGGGCTGGTAGAGACCCCTGCCCTGCCTCCCTGCATTTCCTCTTCCCACTCCCCAGGTATGTGAACCCCCCCTACTACCCTCTGCCTTGCAACCCCTCTTGCCCCGTCTTTGCCACCAGGGACCAGGGTCTAAGATGGATGGTGAGGCAGATCAGCCTCCAGACGGGCTGATTTATTAGGGCTCCTTTCCATCTAGGCAGAGCAGAGACCCCAAAGGGTCCTGCCTGGAGGGCGCTGGGGATAGCTGCTCTTGGACCTGACGGCCCCGACTCCCAGTCCACAATGATGCCAAGTACCAAACGGCTACTCTAGAATGGTTGCCATCCGTCATGTGGGCAGGAGGGATCTTCCTTAAAGAGTGGAAACACAGAGAGCAGGAACAATGAGACTCACTCCCTTTTTCCCTCCCCACTTCCCACAGACATTGATCTCTACTGCAACAATTTATTACCTCTGCTACGGCTGCTGCCAGGGGGATGCTGAGAGACACTTCCATGCTTCTGTCTAATGGGCGATGCAATCTCTATAAATATAGAAACATCTCAGGCATATTGACAGCATATGGATGCTCTCAACTTATTTTCTTTGAACAGGGTCCTGAGTATAACTGAGTTTGGACACTGTCGGCTGGACACATCCAATAACATTCTGTAATCAGCAAAATGTGAGCATAAATAATCTGAATGATCAATTAGCATTTAGTATGTCCGGTACTGAGCAACCCCATTCATTTGTTGTCATTGCTGTATATGAATGAAAGCTATCTCAGGAGCAACAATGGCCCTGATTCACCAATATCTTCCTTCCAGTCTTTCTAAATTTGCTCTTTAAATGTATTAAAGAAGATTTTTGCCAAAACAATCCGTCAGATATACAAAAGATGCAAAATTGTTTGTATCCTTCCTGTTTAGTTGGTGAATACCAGTCTCTCCATAATTTGAAATAATGTCCCAGCCTGCCTTCTTTCCTGGTAAACACCCAGAAATGCCCATAAAAGGTCAATATTGACAGTCATGTGAAGAGACACGTTTAAAAGACACAATAAAAAATTTAAATAATGACATGAAAATATCGATGTGAACTGAAACCTGATTGTCCTCATTAATGAAGTCATACATGTATAAATGATCACAGTAAGATGCAACTCATACAAAAGCTGCTTTATGCACAACTGAGAAGGTAATTACTCCAGAGCGGTGGATAGCAGCCTGCAGTCTGGTCTAATCCTTGCGGTAAAGTGGCTAAAGGGGGAAGTGAAACACCACAGAATACATTTTCATCTCTTTTTATATACTGAACTTTTTACAGTTTGTAAAGAAAATGACCTCCTGCTGTGGCATCCTTTTTAAGATGCAGCGTGTCGAGGGAGCAAGTGGTGAATCTGATTTAATAAAACCTCCAGGTGAGTTAGTGGTGCTATTAACCAGGTAGCTCAGACATAACTTTGATCTCCTGATCAGACTAATCAGTATAATAAATCAAATGTAATTCTAATTGTCAATGACTACATGCAGGGATCTGGGAGTTGCAGGTAACCTGGACATATGTGGAGTGATATTACCTGTGTATGAGGGAACCATACACAGGTTTTAATTAAATCCCATCTTGACTGAGACTTGTTCTTGAATGTGACTAAAAAATACAGTATTTTTTACCCCATTGGAAATTATAACGTTGAAACAATATGCAGTATCTAGTTATTTATTTTATGGTTAAAAAAAATCATCATTACTGTGATTGTATTAATATTCTTTAATGATCTGAACACAAACATTGGTTTTGTTCAAACATGTTAGCACGTAAATGTTAGTACTCGTACACAGGAAGCTAAGATTTTCAGAAATGCCAGAATTTTTGTTAAAATTTGTAAGTCGAACTTTAGGCCCATTGTTTTCTGTCTCCAAATGCTGTTTTGCTGCTTACAGTATGCTCCATCTGATTGTTGAACAGTTCAGGGGCAGATACGGTGAGATTACCAGATCGGCATACATCTCAGCCAGATTAAAGCAAAGTGGGAAATCAGATAACCAAATCACTTAAAGTGGATTAAAAGCACCCTGGAATGAAATAAAGCAGCAGGAAACATCAGTCAATTTCTCTTTGGGTCACTTTGTGTGTTTTTCCATCATTACATCATGCTCTTTTACTCGATTCTGAGTTTATGAATTATTCCAGCTGCTACTAATGAGTGAATAATAGTTATTGACTTGTTCAGAAAAATAGGTAATGGGATTAGTTTCCCTGTTAAATGTTATTAAATCTCATCAGAAGAAGAGTTAGCAAACACATCCAGCAGCTACCAGCACCTTTGTAAGATGGATCTCTGTCATTGACAGGAAATTAGATCTCTGAGGTAGCAAAAGTTTTGATTTCATTTTTTTAAATGAGCCAGTTTATGCCTGAAATATATGCTCAATACTAAATAAATCTTTAAAGGACATCACTCAAATTCAAGTTTGCAAAAAAGCTGATAAAAACAGGTCAAGATAAAGATTCCATCTTGAGTCTTTTAAGTATTAAAAAAGTCTTTATTCCATAGTTATTAAATGAAGACCTTTTATGTTTAAAGAAAGTCATTTCCTACACGCTGTGTGTTACCAGTGTGGATAGAGCATGTCCAACTGGATGACCCTTTGAGACAGATGAAAGACACTGACTTTAACTTTTATTCAGTACTGAAAGCTTTTGCGTTCAGATCTCTGAGGCTAAAAATATATTTTTTGATGGCTTATGCTGGCTTTGGTAACCCCCAACCATCCCCCAGTAATGCTGCTATAGACCCTATGGACCCAGGAACCTCTCATGATACACTGAGTACCCTTTCTTGTTCACAATGATTTGTAGTACGTTACAGCACATCGTTACCTTTCAGTCTCTTTCTCTCTCTTTTTACCTTCCTGCAGGTATATGTGGCTCTAGATCTCTACATGTTTAATCTGCAGTTACGGGACCAATCAATCTGACCAGTCTGTCTCATTCTCTTACTGTTCTTTATGTTTTCACAGACTTTGCCTGACAGGTTTTGGTCCAGCTGGAATAGGGTTACCAATAAAAGTCAGATTTGTCACCAGCTGCTTGCGTACAGGGAATTCTGTGGATTTTTATTATGTCCTGTCATAATCTTCTGTGTTTCGCTGATGCCTGCAAAGTGACCACTTGCATCTTGCATGTAGTCTAACATGAATCAATTTCACCATGAATGCTTCATAGAGCTTATGTCTACATTACTGCAGACTGGTCATAAACTTAATTTCTTCAGACAAACCAGCCTAAATTCCTTTCCTTATGTCACTTATCACTCTCTGTCACTCTTATCACTCTGTCGTTTCATGTGATCAAAGTGTATGTGCTGTGAGGATTTGATCACATGGAACATACACTTTGAAAACTAAGATTATAACATAATTGATCTAAAACTTCTACGATGAGGTGGCCATGGTGTGTAACGAGAACCAACAATAATCAAATAAAAAATGAAAGTGAGGAACTTTAACATCCTTTTCTTTGGATTTTTCTTTGCTCTGTCCTTGACTATGCTCTGTTGCAACCATATCCATGTTGTGACTGAGCGTTTGCATTCTAGCCTTCAAACTGACTTCATTTTCCTTATTTGTGTGTATGAATGTGGCTTTGTACAACAATAGAGTCTGTCCCTCCTGCTCAGCTCTGCAGTAATGTAATGACTTCTTGGCCAGCAGTAAAACCTATATAACGTGTGTCTACAGTTTGAAGCTCCGTTATGCAGTAATCCTTTTGCCATGCTTATTCCAACTAATGGTTTCTTCATTATATTCCAACAGACTTCCATTGCATTGTTTTCACTGAATGGAGAGCTGTACTTAATTCTTCACAAAATTTTCCCTAATAAGTCAAGTTGGCGTGTAGATATTCTTTCTGTGGTGATTTCAAAGCTGAATGACTCCTCCTGTGAAACATTACCAGTCATCTTTCAGTTACTCTGCTGATCAATGAAGAGGGACACATTTTGACAAACAGTAATGTGCACATATAACATCTTAAAAAAGTTTTTATTTTGAACAACATGAGACCTAAAACATAATTAACATGATCTTATTCTAGTTTCTTCTGGTTTTTTAATTGAATTTATAATAATTTACAAACACTGGTGCTATTTATTCCACTTTAAACAAAACCTGGTCTGCTTCCATAGGCACTGTGGCACAGTTTATTTGGAGCAGTGTGAACATGCATTCACACTCTGTGGATCAAAGAAGCAAAATCTGTCCTGCATGAAAACCGAGGTTTTGGGTTTATTTGCAATTAATGCTAGCACAGATTGGTAACAGTATGAAAATAAACAGACCATGCAGAAAACAAAAGAGGAGGAAGTGATGTAGAAAGCGGCACAAAAGCACAATAATAAATCACTGACAATTAGTGAACAGCACTCTGATCATTCAATTTCACATTATTACAGCTCAAACATCACGGGTGCAGCTTCCTCATTTTCCTTTGTATTTTGTCTGTCTGTCTGTCTTTCTGCCTGTTAGCAGCATACCTCAAAAAGTTACAAACGAATTTAGATTTTTCACCAGGAAATCTGAAAAGGAAGGAACAAATGATTGGATTTTCGGGGTGATCTGAATCCTGCCTGGACTTTTTAAAAAGATCCTTTAGTATGGGGATATGGGGATAAAGTTGCCATCAGAGTTTCTAACTTAAAAATGCCCATAATAATTGGCAAAATAAAATAAAAAAAGTGGCTTGGCAGAGGTCTTCATTCTATCCTTCTAGTTTCAATAACTTCCTTATCAGCTCAGCACTCCTGTTTTTGTGTGGGAATGCTAATTCCATGTCAGCAGGAGTTGAGCATTCATGGTTCTGCAGTATTGCCATGTGTGATCATTACTATCAACCTTTTAGTTCAAATGCAACCTTAGTTAAGCCAAACAAATAAGTCAAGAATAAAGACATACCCCAAAGCAGCAAGTGAAAGCTCTATTTCTTCATCATGGATGAAAGGATGGGATCTTCCCTAAAACGTTTTCTCTCCGAAGCACTCCTCTCATGATCCAGGCACCAACATCACCATGATCTTTTAAAGTTGAGCAGGCCATTTTCCCAGACAGCTGATTGGTCAGGTGGTTGTGCTTTTATATGCATTGATGTCTTATTTAGAACATGATTTTCACTCTCTTTTTTATTTTTTTTCCAAAGTTCACTCTCCTCTTGTACCCCATATTAGGTGCAGTATTAAACACACAAAAGAAAAAAAGTAAAGCAAAAAAAAAAAAAAAAAAGTAATCGCAGTGCACAAAACATTGTAAAATAACTGTCAGAGACTCATTTAAATACTCTCTTCCCCAAAGTTTATACTCTTGAAGGGAAATTCCCATAAATGCATTTGGAACAGATGATTTTGTCCACGCTTCTCCGGCGCTTAAGTATTCTGGGACTGGTACAGTAAATACTGATGCTCACAAAACAACACCAGAACACGCTGCACAGCTTCCTCTTGGATCTGCAGCATTGTTTTCTGTTTCAATAGAAACTGCTGAATATTCCCAGTATCAAATATTTATATCTCCGGAGAAGGGGTGGATGATTATAAACCTTGATGAGTAGAAATGCAATATTGAGGTCATCTACAAAAAGGGAAAGAGCAGACTCTCCTCTTTGACTAAAGTCCTCCAGTTTTTGCAGCCGGATGTTCCATGTCTCCTATGAGTGTGTGATGGGGAGCGCAATCTGCTTCACAGCCATCTGTTGGGGCAGCAGCATCAGTGCCAGAAACTCAAAACCACTGATAAAGAAGCCGGGCTCTGTGGTGGGGACTGCTCTGCAGCCCCTGGAGCTAATTATGCAGAAAAAGAATGTAGCACAAGCTGCTCAATATAATGCAGCGTGTTCAGTCAGAGGCTTCTTCGGCTATATGGTAACAAACACAAGAGGTTATTCTTCTCTGCAGTCTTAAATCAATAAAACAATCAATCAATCATTTTATAATGATCGACTGTTCATCATCATTACTTTTGTATGCCTGAAAAATGATTTCCCTTTGTTTATTCATGGATTGTTACTCAGTTCAGTTACATGAAACAGGAATGCTGCCGTGCTGAACAAAAGTCACGTCCAAGTCATGTCCACATTGGAAATCCTTGACAACTTTACTCCTTTACAACAGCTGTGCCTTAATTTTGCCTATAGAAGCATTAAAAATGCTCACTGACAGACCGTAAGATATTTTTATAAAATCTACATGCAGTAAAATACGTTTTACTGTTACTTGAGTTTTGGGTTATATGGAGAGCATGATGGAGGGAGTTATAAGCCAGGGCTTGCGGGTGGCAGTGTCACCAGAATCTCATTGCCTGAGGCAGCACTAAGCAATAATACAGAGTACACAAGGAGGATTATATAATCCACTATGGCTGCAGAAAAACAAGACATGGAAAAAAATAATATAAGCATCACATCAATTCTCCACAGAACAGTCAGCCTGTGGTTTGTCTGCAAAGAGGAGGCATTTTATTAGCGCTTTCTGATTCCCGACATTGTTATTTTCCCTCAAACCTCAGTGGGCCATTAGTGAGCACACAGATGAAATTAACAATAGGCGAAAGACAATATGGGAAGGACCTATGGTGCTGTTCTGTGTTATCTGTATTTTCTGAAAGTGTTATTTCAATTAAAAAGCAGATAAACTGCTGATTAATTCAGCACACTTCCCAATTACACATCAAACGGCCCTCCTGGGGGCTGCAAAGTCCCATAGATGGCAGATGCCATGCACACATTCAGGCATATTTCATATGGCTATGAAATATTGAGCTGGTGAGAGGCATTGAGGAACCGCTGGGTGTCTGTGTTGTTGGGGCTGTATGTAAATCTGGCTGAGACACCCTTGTCTGTAGCAGGAGACCGATATCTGGGACATGTTTAGAGATTCTATGGGGAAAGTGATGCAATCCGAAGCTAAGACGTTCCAGGCAAGTTGCATGTTACGTTCTCATTGCCACAGCGGAGCAATATGGGTGCAACTTTGAGGGCAGATTATTGTCAGATGTTCGTTGATACAGGCCAAAGTTCAAATAATTGGGCCTGCAAAGCAAAGATCTTTTTCCATTTTAGAAACAGTGAGACTTGTTTTGTTTTTTTGTGACAGCATGAGTTTTCTAACAAAGAGAAAGAAAATGTACTTATAGTAATGTGTGTAGGTGTATTCTATTTAAAAATCAGGTTATATCTTACTGGGAATTCTTTTTTCCAACATATTTCTTCAAGATATCTTTTCTAATCCTTAGTTTTTTGTTTTTGCTTTATTAATTTTAAACCATAAAACCATGCACGGCTAGTTGCTTTTCATAAAGCTGTTCATTCTTTATTTAATGAAAAGTGAAATTCTGTATTTTTCTTGTTAATAAAAATCCCATAAAATGATCCTCAACACAACAATCAATATTTCCCACAGAAACATTTTTTATAGCATCACATTAAGACACACCTGGAAACTCCAGACAAGCGCACAGCTCAAACTTTTCCTATTGATCTGACAATAAATCGGGTGCATTTGATTAGCAGTGTCTGGCTGCAACTCCAATTCCAAGCAGAGTGAGTAATGTCATTACCAGTCTGTTGAAAATTACACCTGCACCAACCGAAGAAATGGACACCTCCACCATTGACAGTTTGTGAGTGTCTACAAATGCCATATAGAACAAGAAAATCACAAACCCAACGCTTACACATGTGCCATTTGTCTGATTTTATTTTCTTTCAAAAGTGCTGATTTGTTTCGTGAAAATGAGTTGAAATTTGCCAACATATGATGTCTCTGGTTGGGGAGCTTAAGTGGAAAGTTTTAGTTGAATTTGCTTTTTCCCCTAAGTTTAGCATTAAAAGGTACTATAACTTCCAGCAGAGAGTACCTATCCTGATGATACCTTCTTCCACTACAAGATTCATAGCAAGCATTGCCAGCCCTCCCTCCCTTAGTGTGTCCATAACTCATTTGAGTGTAAGAGCAAACAAACTGCTGTAACAGCCCTCTGGACAGGAGTTTGCCTGGTCCAGTTATATGATGCTGCTCTCCTCTCGCTGTTCCACCTCCCAAACGAGCCTGCGGCACTTTGTAACCACCGCTTTATGTCCCAAAAGACGGCAGACCAATAGTTGCTGAAATCCGATGTGACCATAACACATAAATCATCTTTTAAGCACTGAGAAGAGCAGGTGCGGGCATAAACAGTGTCGACGCTGCTTTCTCACTGATGTAAATAATTTATCAAACCTACACACACACACACACACACCTACAAACACACACACACAGCACTGTTTATTCCATCGTAGTCAGTGTAATCCTCAGACGCCATTTTAGTGGAGGGCCTGTCAAGACATGCACAGAGACACACACACAAGCGCACACACACTCAAATTCATGCTCAGACACACACACGGTCAGTGTTTTAGAGGCGGCCCTGTCTGTCGCCGTAATGAATCCCACTGTGATCACTCTGCCAGTTGTGGTCATCACTCTCTGACCAACATACACACACATACGGATGCACGATGCACGCGCGATGGCTCCCCCTGCTCACACACACACCCGCGCTCACACACACAACAGAGGTCCTGCTGACTCTCTGCTCATTCATCATGCGACCCCTCATGGAGTTGCTTGTGGGAGTGTGGGGATGCAGTGGAGATGGAAGTGACGGAGGAGGAGGTTTGGTGGTGGAGGAGGGGGGAGGGTGTTGGAAAACAGGGTGAGGGGGAGTCTGAGTACCAGGGTGAGAGGGACGCTGTCTTCTAGAAGAGGAAGGGACCTCATAGCTCAGTGCCTGGGGACTGACTTAAGGGAAGAATTGTGAGAGAACGGGGGTGGAGGGTGGGGTGGTACTCATGAGACCACAAGCAACCCTTTCCTCCCCTCCACTCTCTTACAAAGGAAACTAACCTTGCCTCAACAGTATAGGTTATAATCAGGTTTCATTTTGGCCCTGAAGAGTCTTGCAAAGAATTCTCCTTTTTTATCTCCTGGCCATTAGTTTGATGAGTGTTTCCTCTCCCTCTGCTCGCCAGCAGCTAAACATTAGCTTCCCCAAGAGCGTTAAGTGCATATCTAAATAGTTGATGAGCACTAAGCTGTTGGGGGATAGTGTCGCCGGCGGCGCCTCATTGAACGGTGCCACACAGACGCCCAGTGGACTGCTTTAAACAACCTGGCGTCCCGCTGCTCAGCAGCCCAGGAAAGAAGACGGTTCCAAGCCCAGCAGGTTGTTCACCTCCCCAATTTGTTTCCTTTTTTTAAGATAGTTATCAGAGGACACAACTGTGTTTTTCCAGCAATGGAAGTCAGAACCCACTCTGTGGGAGTTTTGGGGAATTCAATAAGGATTGTCCCCTCTGGTGCTGCTGTCCTGCAGAACAAGTGTAATGTGTTCATTAAGTTGTTGGTGATCGCCATTCTTTCAAATTAGCTTCTCTAGTGATTTTATGCAACTCTCAGCCCTCGAGAAGAGCAAGGGCGAGAGTTTTGGTGTCAATAAAATCTATCGTTATGAATTTTGCAGGAGCCAAAATGCTCATCTCTTTTTTTTATTTTTGACATTATAATATTTCTTCTGTCTTTTAATACCATCTAGTAAATCACATATAAAAAAAGAAAGTCATGGCTGACTGCTTTTTGCTTTATCTGAAATTTACAATGGTAATTATGAAAAAAGCATTTATTGCTTTGGTGTCAGAGCTCTTCAGAGACGTGTGGATACATCCACAAATGAAAACAGTTCCCACTTGCAACTGCCCAGGACAAAATGACATAACTTTGCATAAAGAAACTGAACCTAATATTCTCTAATTTAAAGCTGACTTTTCTCACGCTTTGATGAAATAACAGGACAGAGGCCTTGACTGCATTTCAGAAATTCCAAGACCCAGAAATATTTCTCCAGCTGGAATCATTTCCTCCTTTTCTGACAGACTGAAACAGGAAAGTGGCTTGATGGCAAACAGATCCAGGACAGAAATCTGTTCATACAGAGTGTTGATGCTCTGACTCTACACTTTCCAGCTGCTCTTATGGTGTGTGTGTTTGTGTGTGTGTGTGTGTTGTAGCATGCGCTTCATTCTCCTCCAGAGAGCTGGGAGTTGATGCCCACACTGTGGCAGTGCAGAAATGGAGGAGCTGGCTTGTCCAGAATTGATGTCTCTTGAAGGCGTTTTGTTGTTGCTCAACCCTGCACCCCAGGGACCATTAAGCTGAAAATAATTGGCTCTGAATCTCTTCCCTTCATCGATCCTTTAGAGTCAGTGAACTCTTCGAGACACAAGCGGCAGCGCATTTGGAGACGGAGAAAGAAATACACTCTCTCTCACACACAAAAAGACAGTCAGAGAAGGCTGAGAGTGTGAGAAGAGAAAGGAAAAAGAGAAATGAAAGCGGACACAAACACAACACAAGTAGTCTGCAGCTCAATAAGAAAGCACATGGCCTTAGAACAGAAGTCACTGGTTCTCAGTGGAGGTTAAATCAAGTGAGTTTCTTCATTTCTGAACATTTCTTTAAACACTAGCCCTAACACATTCAGCCTCCATTTATCTCCTGTGACTGCCACACTGGCTCCACGTCATCTTTATCACCATCAGAAGTCAGTCACTGGCCAACAGAGGGAGCCCACGCTTTTCCAAAGACATGGCGCCACATCATAGAGAGAAACATCTGATCAAGATCGTTGATGTGGCACAAATTTTCTTTAGATCAAGTATCTGCTAAGAAAACGAGCAAATATCACTCTGGTTTTATGTTACATGTAAAGGTTCCCCAGCTTTGTCATGGTTTCTATAGTTATATAATAACATATATATAACATTAATATGAACATGAAGCTGTTTTTACAGATTTGTTTATATATTTAACATTTTTTTTAAAATTGATTTTTAAAAATATTTTTGAATGTTTGTACTATATGTATGCACACATTAATTTATTTACTAAATTATTTTATTTCAAATTTATTTTTCAAATAATCTTTAAAAAAATAATTATTTATTGTTTTGTTAGTTTGTTTTGGGTAAAACTGAGCCTTTAAGCAAGCAAAATGGCCGTGAAATGTTTAATAATTAATAATGGCCATATTACGGGGTTTCTTTGTACTTGAAACCAACCAAGTTTATACCAGAGACATGCAAACAGGACCCCCAGTCCAAAATTATACCTGAAGGTAAAAATCTCTCCTCTGAGGAAACTTCATCTGAAGATTTTTTTATTTTTTTTTGTAAATCAAAATAAAATCGCAACACAGATTTATCAAACCTTAAATTAGTTCCGTGCTTCTGTCATCGCAGATAAAAACATGAACAGGCCACGTTAATGAATGCTTCAATTTCAACCCAGCCTCTTCCCTTTTCACTTCCTTCATGAAGACACTAAAACAAAGATAAAATCCACATTGTAACTGTAAAAGTATTCACCTCTCACTACCCACCTTTCTTTGACTCCAAACAGAGAACATTAGCTGAAGCAAAAGTTTGCACATAGTTGTTTTAGTGTGTTGACATTAAATGAACTTCATCATCATATTTTGCTTTACTTTGTGTCGGAATAAAGTAGCAATCTGAACAAAGCGCAAAATAGAAATAATGGAGATGAAGCAAACTGCGGTTTATATTTGACTTCGTAGTAATTTAATCCATTGTTCATATGAAAAAAAACTGAATTAATCTTGATATTCTTTATTATTGGCTTGCCATTGTTAATAGCCCAGCATGACTATACATGTTCGGCCACCTTAATTTGTCCTGAAGAATATTTGTGGAGTCCATGAAACGAGGATTCACCAGAGGTCGAATTAACAGCCATAGCATGCATTCATCTTCAATTACCTCCTTCAATCTTCATATAGTCAGGGCCAGATTTAATTAAATCTGTATCCATCTGTCTTCATCATTTGTGTGGTTGCTGGAGGAGTCCACGGCGCCGGCACGGCCATCATCAATACAAGAGGATGGAGGCTGCTCTCAATGAAGAATTGATGGCCACTGAGGACACAACAGGGGGTGTTCATCTCAGTATCACTCACTCCCTCTCTGGCCTTTCCATTGCAGGGTAGTTCATCACCATGAATATGGAATATATTTACATACCCTGTCCATCCATAACGTGACACCAAGGTAATTAGATCTCTTCATATTCATACTTCAGAGATGACATGAATAATAATCCCATGTCCCAACCATTGGAAATAGGTCAGGGATAATTGAATTTGTTTATCGTATTTTCTCCCATTAAGAGTAATCAGATAAGTACTGGGGTACAGCCCCATGACAGAGTCCTCACCACTGATGAACCATCACATTAATTGAAGTTAATGGGCAGAGCGCAGAGCGACGGGGTTAGAGAGAGCAAAGGAGGCAGGCTACATGGATGAGTGCATCGCATGAGTGGCAAAGGGAGAGCTGAGTTCATCCTCCCTGTACTCCCAGGCCAGGATGGGAGGGCAAGCTGGGTAATCAAACACAAAAACCACCCCACATAAAATATTTACTTGGACTAACTCTTCACAAGCTCCCTGAGAAATACACAGAATGTGTGGTGGGCTGTGGGAACAGTGTGGTCTGAACAAGTTCTGCACATTATAAAAAGAAAAGCCAACAACAGAGATGCTAACGTGACTTTAATCAGTCCTGCTTCACTCATACACCACTACTCCCACTCAGTCATTTGATTTGATGGTAAGCAGCCATTTTCACTTTTAGAGTCTACGTGATGTTGCATTAAAGCCCTCAGACAGAGCTGCACATGTGCTTATTTTTAGGCGTATTTGCAATTTGACACATTGGTTAGATTCATGGTTTATTGATGGATTAGGAAACTATCATGTTAAGACTTAGAAACACCAGGGAGGTGCTTGATCATTTTGATGCTTTGGCCTGCAAATGAATTGTACTGTAGATGTAATTATCAGTCAAGTCAAATATCCTGCAGCATCTTTTTATGGGATTGATGCAGGAGAAGAACGATACGGCCGAGATGGCTTCAGATTGAATTCTTTAATCAGATTAAAATTTCAACAAATGTAGAAAGTCCAGGTTAAAAACATTCCTTTTCTCATGTACTATATTTTTTTACTTCTCATGCTTTTAATCTTTTTAATGATTTTGTGTGTAAATTTTATTGTAATTCTTGCATTTATGCTTTTAATGTTTTATGTAAAGCACTTTGAATGGTCTTGAACCTGAAAATGTGCTATAAAAATAAACTTGCCTCATTGACAAACTATTCTGAAGAATGAGTGTTTATGTTTCTATGGTAAAAAAAAACAAAGAAAAAACTAGTCTGGGGTCTTTAGAAAGAGCTTACTGACTAGATGCTGTTAAAACCTTTATGGGAAGTATGCTTTTAAGAGATCCTGAGAACAGAACATGCATTATTACTGGGTATCATTTCTGGTCAGGCAGATTAGCAAATTAACATTGTACAAATGTTAATTCCATGAATTTCAGATGTTGGTCTAGATTCATTGTTGTCCAATTTGTGGTAATCCAAGGGAACTGAAGGCAGCTTGACTTCTTTCTGTCCCTTAAAAATGTTTCTCCTCTAATCGAAAAGGCTCCTTCGTCAAAACTGACACCTGTCAGCTCTCTGACAACAGTCCTGAAGAGAGCAGAAATATTTTTATGAAAAAGAAAGAAACTCATTTGCCTTTTTCAAAGTGTCAGGATGAATTTCGGAGTTTAGATTCCTGTTTTCAGTCTGCAAACATCTCTGAACCTGTGGACACTACTGAACTGAATTTCTGCACTTTGTTCTGCCCCCTAACAAAAGTTAATGCAGCACCTGTTTTGCTTCCTCTCTTCTCACTGTCCACCCATTGCAACAAATCTGTATCTATGGGTAACCTTGGTGCTTTTCTGAAGCCCTGGTATAACCAGTGAGTTCTTTTTAGTGGGAAAACAGCATCAATGTTTTCCTGTTTTTGCCTCTTCATGGTTTTGTTTCTTTGAAGAGATTCATGTGTTGTTGCCTGATCTTGCATTACATAATAAAAATGATCCTTCATTTTTCTAATCTGAAGTTTTAGAAAAACAGCTTCTAAAATGACTGATTTATTTTTACTTTCCTCTCCTCATTGACTTCTGTTTAGTTCTGCTGCACAAACAGAAATAGAAATGGTTCATTTTTAGTTTATTTCAAACCAGCTATTACATAGTTCCAACTAACATAATCTTTGTTCTTATTACCCAACTTTAAACTTTAAAAAAAGCAAGATGGACTAAAAGTTGGAAGAGCTACAAACAATATGTTCAATCTGATTATATAATGTTAAATTTGCCATTAAAAAACTTACAGCATCATGTGACGGGGCCAAACAGTAAACGCGGGAGACAAATGTTCTGTGATGTACAGTAGTTGCTGAGTAGGCTGCAACCATGCAGTGAATTGTGTTTTTTTTTTCATGAAATCAACACTTTACGATGCAGCTCCAGTGGAAGTGTGAAAGAAAGGAACATGTAACAGCACCTAATAACTGCTCCCATTTTTACAAGGAGCAATTTAGAAATCTGAATTTGATTTGATGTGTCCCTAGCTTCACCCGAATCAACTTACCATCAGAGCTTTTAGGTGGTAGCTATTTCTACACTTAATATATGGATAATGTAAAGATGATCACCCTTTCTTCAGGGGCACAGATTTAGTCATAGCGTGTGTTTTTAAAATATATTTCAGAGCCACTAACAGGAGGCTGTTAAGCTCTAACTGATCACATCAATGTCTGATATTTGAACCAGAGATTTTTTTTTGGTGGGGGGGTAGTTTAAGAAGTCTGGTTTAAAAACCAACACAAAATGTCCACTGACGTTTCAGAGCCTTTAAAATCCTGTGCCGCTCCACCGTAGCTTCGTACTGCTGAGAAGTTGAGGAACGGCGGCGCTGTAATAAGGCTTGATGCCGATCTCAGGAAGCAACACACACAACAATCAATAGGCCAGCCTCTGAGGAAGAGCATGGGGGGAGCCAGACTTTTCAACCAATCTCCCCTGAATGCTGGAGAGTGAAATGCCTCCACCTTCACTCTAACATGACTTCATGTACGCGAGGGAAGCGCTAAAGAGCTGCTCTCCTCTACTCACAGCAGGCACTGCAATGCTTCCTGGTGGCTCTGTCACTTCCCCTCAGGCTTTGTCTGTGTATGTGCGTGTGTGTGTGTGTGTGTGTGTGTGTGTGTGTGTGTGTGTGTGTGCCTGCTTCGACCTTTATGAGAATCAGTTGGAGGTTTTTTTAAAGAGGATATGTTTTGGTCTCATTTTTTTCAAGGACTTACGATTTAACTTAGGATCAGGACCAAAGTTGGAAAATAAATGGAGCAATACTGGGAGAGCTAGTAGGCAAACTGGTGACTCAGAAAAACTGGTTCCCAAAATTGAAAAAAAAGTTTTAAACTGCTGCTCCACCACATGATTCCATCAGCAAGGTGCTCATTTGTGTGTGAACCAATAAATCTGAGCTAATATTTAGACAAAGTCATGCCACTACGTGTTGTGGGAAAACAAGAAGTAGGTGCAGCTGTTTATTAAAATGTAAAAACATGATGCTGGCTCAGTATGAGGGCAAAAACTCGGTGAGTATTAGGTCTGAGCAGCTTAATTCTTCATCACAGTCTGAACTGTCTTGGATGAGCTTTCTTGGAATGACTTTAAATACAGGAAGAGTTTTCCAGCCTTCTTGAAGGACTTCCCAAAGCTCATTTGGGAATGTCTTTCAAGAAGCTTGATGTGGGATCACTTTCAGATCCTGCGCTACTGTATGTGTGTTTCCTCAAATGTTTCAAGGACCCACTGCCCACCAAGCTGAAGTTTTTGTATTTGGCTAAAAGTTCATTAGGAATAACCTTGTGCAAAAATCCTGTCTGTCAAATTGTGTTATTGTTGGTATTTTTCATAGATTCAACAAAAGAAATGGGATAAATTGATGTCTCACAAAGATGCTGCTAATAACAAGGTGCCTGAAGATAATGATTAAGTTGTCTGTTCTGTGTAGATGCAACATTTAACGCATGCTCACGTCTATTGAAAAGAACAAATTGTGTTTGTCAGACCAAAGCCGGACTTAAAATGCATGTAAACATGTTAACACGACCAACATCAAAATCAAAGCTCTCACAGTTGGATGAACACACATATCATGGCTGCACAATTAATCACATTATGATCAAAGTATGGGCCAGAATTATATTTACGAGACATATTTAAGATGTGTGCTTCACCAACAGAATGCAAAGCAGATGTTTTTTTAACCCTCCTTAATTCATTGTACTGTACGGCCCAGAGGTTTGACTAGACTTCCACACACTCAGACAGGATCATAAAACATCTCTCAATATTTATTATTCCAACTCTGTTTTATTTTAGTGGGACAGCTTTACATTTCAGAAAAATTCCCGTACCATACGGTCCTCTTTCACGTATTCGGGCAGGGAAGCAGGGAAGCCCAGACTCCCCGGCCACATCAGCCAGCTCATCCTGGGGGATCCTGAGGCGCTCCCGGGCCAGCCCAGAGATATAGGCCCTGTCCCAATACACCCCGTAGCCCTACTTTTTAGCCCTACCCCTACATTTTGCGCGTTCCTGTGAAGGGTAGTGATGTCCCAATACTCCAAACAATGTAGGTGTAGTGGACATAACAAGAGGTAGGGCGTATGAATCCAGCCCTTCAGAACGAGGGAAATCAGATGCTGACTCGCTGAGGAAGGGCCAGATGAATACCCAATGATGCTTTGCATCCTCCTATATTATTTATAGGATTTATAAGATATTTTATCGGATAATTTATATAATTTATCCTATATCATTTGTATATATTGTTTACATATGCGTTATTTTAATACTGAATCATTGCGACCCCCAACAGCAGTGTGTTTGGTTTGAACGGTGTATAATGCAACAAGTAACCACAACACTTTCCGTCCACGACGAGAGCCCTGCTAACGTTGCTCTTTAGCAACTCATATTTCATATTTCCTGCTAATGTAGTGGGTATTTCACATCCATAATTAAGCAGAATAACAGCGGCAAGACAATATTGCTACGAGTAACGTTATGTTTATGTTCCGAACGTTAGCGAACTAGCTAGCCTACCTGCTAGTAATCGTTAGCTATGTTTGTTCTGAACGTTAGCGAATTAGCTAGCAGCCGCTTACAACTTGAAAGAAGCAGTGACCAGCGAGTGATTAATATCCCGATTCTGTGCAAAATTTAGGGGTAGGGCTAGGGGGTGTATTGGGACAGGGCCATAGGGAAGGTTACGAAGGCCCGACCCCTAGTGGCTTCATTTCTAGGGGTAGTGATAGTGAGTGAGGGGTAGTGACAGCGAGCTAGGGCTAGTGGTTGTGCGAAGGGGGAACATTGGGATTCGGCCATAATAGATCTCCTTCCGGTGAGACATGCCCGCGATCCCTCCCCAGGAAGGCGTCCACGAGGCATCCGGGCCAGACTGACCCCGGAAACCCACCGCACTGGGCAGGGCGCGCAAGCGCCAAGGAGCGGTCGCGCGGCGCTTTGCGCCTGGCACCATCTCCCACAGCCAGCGCTGCAACTTTGCCGCAGCTCATCACAACATCGCTGGAAACACGGCGGGTTTTCAGCTTCCATCGGAGGTCCCCCTGCCTATATTTATTAATTTAATCACCTCCACGCTGCTGCAGAACCGGCTGCCGTCAGATTTTTTTCATATCCCACTCTGCTGGCGAATCCGTTGCTGTGTGACATCATTCAGATATCAGATATCCGAAACTACTGATGACAACAAGACCTGTTTCACCATAAATATACTTTCATACAGTGCACTAATTAAACATTATTTATCAAGACATT